>PVKA01001711.1:114761-139484 GCA_004027165.1 Ctenomys sociabilis
AAAAAAAAAAAAAAAAAAAAAAAAAAAAAAAAAAAAAAAAAAAAAAAAAAAAAAAAAAAAAAAAAAAAAAAAAAAAAAAAAAAAAAAAAAAAAAAAAAAGACAAAAAAAAAAAGAAATCAACCAGTAACAAATGCTGATAGGGAAACAAACCTTTTTCCATTGTTGGTGAGTGTGTACACTGGCTTAACCATTCTGGACATCAACGTGGAGAGTCCTGAAAAAAGTAGGACTTGAGGTTCCATTTGATCCAGCACAATTTGCAATAGCTAAATCTTGGAAACAGACCAACTGCCTAACAACCAATGAATGGATAAAGAGATGTTGCGTCTTGTGCAGTGGAGTGCTACTTTGCTATAAAGGTTAAATTTGAGGCACCTTGAGATAGTACTCTTCAGTGAAATAAATTGGACCCACATGAAATAAATATCGCATTGTTCCTCTGGTGTGAGAAAGTGGAAGGATAAATGGGGACCAAACAATATAATATATAAGGGCCAGCCTGATAGCTTGGTGGACTAAAGCACCTGCTTAGGCAGACACAGTGGGCAGGGTTTGATTCCCCTGAGACACACTGAGATGGTGATTGAGACTGGGCGTGGTGGTGCACACCTGTAATCCCAGCACTTGGGAGGCTGAAAACAGGAGGATCACTATGAGTCTGATCTACATAGTGAGACCCTAGAGACCCTGTCCTAAATACAGAAAGTTCACAATAATACAATTATATATATATATATGGAGAAAATGTTCAAATGGGAAAGGGAGTAAGGGGGGGAATAGGAAGGAAGAGAAAAGCAGAAAGAAAGAGAATGGAAAGAAAAAAATGGAAGCCGCTTTTGTGAATGAAGAAGGAAAGTGGGGTTGAAAGGAAGGGAGAGGATTGGGAGGGGAAAAAAAAAATCAAGATATATTATGTGCAGGAACAAATTCCCTATGATGACTGTGCTTGTTATGTATACCTAAAATATACCAATGAAATTACTTTTAGAAATCTCTGGCACACCCCCCCAGAAATTTCTTTCTTTCTTTTTTTCTTTGGCAGAACTGGGGATTGAACTGAGGCCCTTGTGCTCGCCAGGGAAGCACTTAGTCCACTGAGCTGTCTCCCTGGCCTGTCATCAGTGGTCTTAATGGCCTCCTCCAGGGCTAGTGCTTCCTTCTCCACAGAAGGCTGCCAATGGCCAGTCCTGCAGATGGGTCTGATTATAATTAATTCTCAAAGACAGAAGCTTTCTCTCTTTTCTCTTTAACTGACTCTTCACAATATAGTCACAACTCACTCACTCACTTCATCAGAGCTTGTATTATTGTCTCTATTCCATAATTGATGGGGGTGGCAGTGGCAGGTCTTTTGTTCAGCTGTCAAGCAATATTTAGACATTTGTTCTCAATCCTAAAACAATACAGGCAGGAACAAGCACCTAAATTTATAGTCATTTGCCAAATCTTTGGAAGTCAGAGGCTGGAAGGACAGGAGCAAGATGAGTGGGAGGGGAGAGAATAGGTGATCTCCAGCTTTTCAAATTAAGAATAGCGGGGGCCGGGGAGATGGCTCAGTGGAATAAGCGCTTCCCTGGCAAACACAAGGGTCTGAGTTCAATCCCCAGGTTCGCTTAAAAAAAAAAAAAATTAAGAATAGCTGGGCATGTGGCACATGCCTGTCGTGCCAGTGCTTGGGAGGCAGAAGCAAAAGGACCACCATGAGTTCGAGGCCAGTGTGGGCTACATAGTAAGACTCTGTCTCAAATAAGCAAACAAACAAAACCAAAATCAAATTGAGAACAATTGCCTTGCATTGTTAAATTCTGTTGGAAACCAGCTAACTCCCTCTAGAATTTGTGGCCCATAACTGTGTGTTTTTAAAGCAAGGTATTCATTTTATCCAAATAGCTATTCAAGAAAACAGTTTATGTATTACTTACAAATCATGGTGGGACTGTCCTTGTTAAGTAGGGTTGGCTTTTGGTCTGATTACCAGTGCGAGGGGATTATTGATGTGTATTTCCTACTGCTTTTACGCCTGTGGGAAGGAAAGACAGGTGTTCGTAGAATGTTTATAGACTCAGGAGAAGGATACCATTGGTCTCTAAGGTAATAACAACAATTAATGTGTATAGCACTCTAGGAAACACTTTCCTATGTGATCCTTACCACAACTCTTAGCATATTTTCATCTTTACTTTTGATGAGACTGAAGCTGAACAAAGCTGAGCTTCTTGTCCAGAGACATTTAGTAGTGCGTTGAAAATATTTTTCTTTTAATTTCTGTCCCCTGTGAGGCTGGGAATGGAACCCATAGCCTCTTGCATGCTAGGCAAGTGCTGTACTGCTTGGCTAAACTCTCAGCCCCATTCTTTAAACTTCTAATATGGTTTCTGTGGTTTGAACAACATAGCCCTCCAGGAAATTCTTGATGCATTGTTTGTGTACTTAGGGATTCTGTGTTACTTCATAATGCTGTGTGAATGAGGGTAGAAGTGTGTGTGTGTGTGTGTGTGTGTGTGTGTTTCTTTCTTTGTGTGTGACCCAGTGAAAGGAAGATGGGGAACAAATTCTTCAGAGGACTTTGCCAACATGTACATTGTGGAGGACCGAAGAGTTGGTTTTTCCCCTTAATAGGAGTAGGCAGTGCCATAGTAGGGAGAAAGGCTTAAAATGATCACATTAGAGAGAAACACTTTATAGCTGCATCTTGGATTAGAAAAGGGACTCGGGAAGTTTTTCTTTTATGAGCCTTTGCCCTTCCTGTGCCCCTTCCTATCATCCCTGGTGGTGATGGACTAGGATAAAACTGGAGTGATGTTAGCTTGAAAGAAGGCTGGAGTGTTGACCAGATGGGATCTGGCAAGAGTCTTTCTCTTCCTAGGGCCCCACCCAGTGCCAGAGAGTTCCCGAAGTCCGGCCTGCTCTTCCAGGCTGGGCAGGGTTTCCAGGACTCGAATCAGATTAGCAGATGTTGTCAGACATGTATGGGCAGAGTTTGATCTAATTCAGTCTAATTATTAAAATTCTTGGCAGGAATGCTACATGAATCACCTTCCCAAAAATGTACATTAATGTTAATGCTACAAGTCTGACTTTAGCCCACAGAACTGAGAAAAAATAAGTTGTGAGTTTGTGCATGTAGCCTTAACTCTTTGTTATCCACAGGCTATCCTGACATTTTTCCCAAAAACAAAGGGACATGGGTGCTAGTAGGGAACTGTGGAAGATATGAAAGGGGGTGACTCGAGGGAGTTAGTCTAATCTTTGAGTTAAGATAGATGTCTGGCTGGTTTGTCTGAGGAGTTCGACAACCTATGTTCACATCCTGCTGGGCCTCTTAAAAGTGGCACAACTTTGGGCAAGCTCCTTTTATTTGGCAAAGTGAGGGGTTCTTATGGTTGTGAACCCACAGTCTTGTGCATGCTAGGCAAGCATTCTACCACTCAGCTGCACCACCAGCCCATCCGGCAGGTTCTTTAGCTTCTGTGAACCTCAGTGTTCCATCCAGAAAATGAGAATACTAACACCTCCAAGATTTGTCCTGGACACTAAATGAGTTAACGCATTTACAAACTTGTAACAGAATGAAAGAAGGCCCTTAATAACTGCAAGTTACTTTTATTACTATTGTTGCCATTGTCTATTGTGTTAGGATACTTTGGGTAGTACACGGTCAGAATGACAGGAAGGAACATGGTGGTACTTGTGTCTCAGGACCTTCTTCTCTCACTTATCCTTTGGGCAGTTTTGGAGGGTAGATAACAAATCCTGGAGAGCCAGTGGCCTTTAAGAACCCTTCTCTGTTCAACTCTTTGTGGGGAGGCAGGAAACAAAGGGAGGCAGCATCTCTGCTTGTGCCTTTTTTTTTTGTCTTTTTTCTTTTTTTTTTTTTTTTTGTCTTTTTTGAGACAGGGTCTCACTATGCAGTTCAGGCTGGCCTTAAACTCACTTTGTAGCTCAGGCTGGTCTCGAACTCACAACAATCCTCCTGCCTCAGCCTCCCAAGTGCTGGGATTACAGGCCTGTGCCACCACGCCCTCTCTCTGTAAGAAATTTGTGTCTACCTCTGTACATCTATACTTATTTACCATGATTTTCAGCAGTCACAAAGATGTTCTGGTGCCTCCCATGGGAAGTACTCATATCGTAGGTTGCTACTGGATTTAACTTCATGATATTACAGATTGTTCCTGGATATTAATTTCCCCCCCCCAAGGGTATGAGATACAGCTCAATGGTGGACCACATGCCTAGCATGTGCAAGGCCTTGGGTTCCATCCCCAGCACCACAAACAAACAAAATGTTTTCCCTATTATTACTTTTATAGTTTCTAGTCCACAGCGCTGATGTTAATTTTTGTATCAGGAATGGGCTGTACAGATATTAGACCTTTGTATGTGTGGAAGCTGTAAATAATGGATAAGATTGGTTGGCAGTAGAAATATTTTTCCCTGGTTTCATGTTCATCCTTGACTCACCAAATGGGACAAACACCCTGAGGGTATTTGGGGGAGGACTGTGAGAGTTGGAACAAGTCTACAGATGGAGGGACGTGCACTGGGCCATGTTAAAACAGCAAGTCGAAGGGGAAACTGTCATGTCGAGCGTTTACAGGACAAAACCCAGTCAACTCAGATTTAGCTAACATTTCTGAGATGCCTACAACTTGCCCCAGGCTGCAGGCTGGCTTTCCCCCATGATTGCTATTGGCAGTTGGGACTGCACTCTTCATTTTACCAGTATCTTAATTACTTTCTCAGGGCTGAGACATAATACCTGACACCCACAAGCATAAGGAAGGTTTATTTTAGATCACCGTCTGTAGAGCCATAAACGAGTGGCTTCAAGGCAGAGGGTGACTCGGAAGAGGAGAAAGAGCTCATGGCATGGCAGAGGGAGACAGAGAGGAGGAGATTTGAGAGAAAGGAGTGTTATGGTTTGTGTCTAGTTGTCCCCTCCTCCAAGCCTCATGAAAGTCATGGGGCAGATGAACCTCGAGGAACAGCCAGTGGCTTGAGGGGTGGGGCCTGAGAAGCACTGACCATTAAGGTCCATTAAGGGAAGCAAGCCTCCCCCAGTGGTAGCACCCGAGCCTCTCCTGAAGGCACTGACCCTCTCTCCTGAGCAAATAAGGCTCCAAGGTCTTGCTATGTAATCCAGTCTGTTTTAAACTATGAAACCTCCAGTAACTGAGCTAAATAAACCTTTCCTTCCTCTGAGTGTCAGATATTTATCCCAGGAACAACAGAAGAGTAACCAAGACAGGGAGGAACAGAGATCTCCAGGGGACTCGCCCCAGCGACCACCTCCTCCAACTAAGGCTTCCCCTCCCAACCTCATATTTAGCTATAAACTCCTCAGGGGTCTAACTCATGATCCACTCACCTCCCCAAATCCCTACCCAGGAGTACATGAGGCTGTGGGGGACATCAGATAACCAGAGCTGACACACTGGGGTCACAGCTAAGCCTGGGCACAGCTAGGAGTTGGAACCAAGTCTCTTATTTCCCTGGCCAAAGTTCTTCCCCAGATTAAGGAGCTAACATCCATTAAGTATTCACTTCTGTGCCAGGTACTGCTCTTCCATGTAACCCAGATATCATCCCCATCCAAGCCCCCACGTTTTATAGATGGTGATGCTGAGGCTTAGAGAGGTTGAGTGGATACAAAGTACAATGCAGAGCTGTTTTTCCCAGTGTCCACACTGGTCCACTTGATATCTCAGAAGATTCTTCCAGCCCAGCAGATTGGGCCTTTTTACCATCTCTGTGGAATGAACCTGAGCTTTTAAATATTACAGTGTTTTCTTTCTCCTTTAAAATAAAAAATGCAAACATTGTTGGCTGCCTTCTATGTAGGCATTAACTTTTGAGTGATTTTTGGCCTCACTAATAAAGTGCTAAAGTTTAGGACCAGTCCCAGTGGTAAGAATTTGAAAAATTAATGCCATTCATTTTTCTTTGACTTGAACCAGAGGATTCATTTTGCTTGTAAATAAACTTTCCACCTCCCCTTTGCCACCCACGGAGGACCCTAAATGCTGGCCACAGTTTGCCAACAGCTTGGGAAAGAGAGGTTTGCCCCTGACGTTTTCACCTACCTTGAGTCCCAGTTCCAGGAGATACTAATTTGTGGAGATTAAAAAAAAAGAGGAGGGGGGAGTCCTGGAACTCAGCTGCAGTTCACTGGCCTTATAGTTTTTGTTTTTCGTGGAACCAGGGATTGAACTCAGGCCCTTGTGCTTGCCAGGGAAGCACTTATTCCACTGAGCCATCTCCCTGCCCCCCCCCCCCTTCATAGACACTCTGGCTACATAGTGTTAAAAACTGTAGCTTGAAGAGATCACTTAACTTTAACAAAAATCCTCTGGTTCACGCTGTAAAATTTATAAATTGGGCCAGATCCTCCCTGCTAGATGCTTACTGTTTCCTCAGAGAGACCTCTCCATCTAAATCTTTGTAACTGAGAGCTGGAAGTGACTGCCGCCTAGGGAAAAAAGAAAGTGCAGAGGTTTTTCTTTTTGCTGAGCCAGGAATAGAACTTAGGGCCTCTGGCATGCTGGGCTCTGCCACTGAGCCACACCCCCAGCTGTGCTCTTTGTGTGCATGGGGGGTGATATTAGGGTCATCCCCAGCCTCAGCCCATACCCCAGGGCCAGGTATATAGCTCAGTAGAATAAGCACTTGCCTGGCAAGTGCAAGGGCTTGAGGTCAATCCCTGGTTCCACCAAAAAAAAAAAAAAAGAATCTTACAAAGTTGTCCAGACTGGGTTTGAACTTGTGATTCTCCTGCCTCAGCTTCTCAGAGTAGTGGGATTATAGGCACATACCACCCCACTTGGCTCATGCTTTCGCTTTTGAAGTGCTACTTCCTAGTGATACAGTGATGAATAGAGCAGCCTTTGCCCACAAGGGAGCCCACAAGGAGTGAAGTCTGCTTGGAAAATGAGGCACGCCGTGTTTCCTTTATAGTTCTTATTTATAGGTGTCACTTTCGTGATTATTATTGTTTATTGACTGCCCTCTGTCTGTAGATTGTAGGGCCTTGGGAGCAGGGTCCCAAATGCAATTCAGTGTTTGCTGAGGTAACGAGCAGATAGACTACTAAAGGACGGGCAAGGAGAAGCGTACAGTGTGTAGCACCCTGGCTATAAGAAAGGTTTGCGCAGGTCAGGAGGCTGGATCACAGGAGGCATTCCAGCCCTGCCCCACCCCCACCCCATCTTTTTTTGTTTGTTTGGCCAGGGTGCTGAGATGTCAGAGTAGATTTGTAGGGAAGATAATGCACAAAATGGCTCTTGACAGCAAAATAGGAGTTCAGAGGCAAAGGTGAGACTTCCAAGTATTCCAGACAAGAAGAAATGAGAGAGAAATAGGAAGAACTAGGACAGTAATTTTCAACTGGAAGCGATTCTGTCCCAGAGATGGTTGTCACACTTGGGGAGCAGAAGACAAGAGTGCTTTAAAATGTCCTGCAGTACTGGGTCTGGAGGTAGATGTCTGTAATCCCAGCATTTGGGAGACTGACACAGGATTGCCATGAGTTTGAGGCTAGCCTGGACTACATGATGAGATTATGTCTCAAAAGAAGAAAAAAGATATTCTTCAAGGCTGTAGAGTTTCCCTCCTCTACCAAGAAATGACCTAACCCCCAGTGCTGACCTGGGGTAGTGATGGTGGGGAGATAGCTCAGCGGCATAAGTGCCTGTCTCACAAGCTCAGTGTCGTGAGTTCAATCCCTGGTACCACACACACCAAAAAAAATCCTGAAATGAGGCTTATTGGAGATAGGGGCAAAAATGCAGAGATGAATAGACTGGAAGAAAAAATGGAAAGCAGTGGTTATTTGAAAATGAAGTGTTGCCCGTTCAGCTCAATACATGGAGAACTTTTCAGTGTACAATGTCAAGTCATCCCTAACTAAGAGTGAAGCAAGAATTCATTTAACACCAAGTTGAAAGACATACTACATGGAGGAAATCCACTGATCGTCAAGGGATGCGGCATTAGGCAGCTACCAGGCGGTGCTCTCTGTGATTGCTCTATTTCCTTTCGGTAATAGCTCAGCGTGCAGGATGTCAGTGAGGCTGCCCAGCATTTTCCCTCTCTTATTAAATTTAAGTGATTGCCTTTCTACATCTGACTGATGGGATAAAAACGCATCTGACCCTGCAAGATGCTTTCAAGAAGAAATTGAGTTTCCTTGTTCTCCTTTTGACTACATGATCTGTCTTGCTAATTGATTGTCTTCAATGCAGTGTTGAAAAGCAGACCTGAATGCATTGCTTTTTTTGAGGGGAGGGGCAGTGGCGGGGATCAAACCTAGAGCCTCACGCCTAGGCAAGCATTGTTCCCCTGAGCCCATCCCCAGCCTGATGCCTTTCCCCACTGGGACCTTTGCTCATGGGAACAGCCCTCCCCTCTACCTCCCTTTCCCAGAGTCTGAACATTCACATTCTCCACTGATCCTGCCTTGGGCTTGCCTAGGACCTGCCAGGAGCTTTAGGTTGTTTTCTTTCTCCCACAGGAAATAATTTTCCTGGGCACGGCAGCCCAAAGTTGCCAGTCCCTGGCTTTCATGCAGGCTCACCGCGTAGTGACAGTGGCACTATTGTTGGGAAGATTAGAGTTTCCACTACTGATCCTGTGTTTATCTGCTGCAGAGACTTCTCACTGAGAGGCGTGATTCCAACAGTCAGGCTTAGAATGGGACACATTAGGGAAAAAAGAGAGAAAATGTCCTGTGTGATGAAGCGACCAGGAAGTGAGAAGAGTTGTTGAAGCGGTCATGTGCATGTGGTCAGAGCCACTTGGTCCTTCTTGTCCCAGAGACCTGGAGAGGCTCAGGTGCCTGCTGGGAGGGGCCTTTGAATTAGAGGAGAAGTTTCTATCACCAGAAAGCTCTCTCTATGAAGACAGATATATTGCACAAAAACTTTCCTGGGCTAGAAGGAGATAAAAAGTGAGAAGAATTCAATAGTATACCTGTTTAGATTTTGAAGTGAAGTTGAAACACAAAGATAATGCATCTGGTAAGCATATACTGTATGCTATGCCCCATGCTAAGATCTGTATATACAAGAACCAACTAAGCCCTCCCTCAAGAGCCCTGGGAGGTACAGGAACAATTAATCTGTAAGGCCAGCCCCCAAGAAAAAAAGTTCCACCTTGGAAAATACTGACAACGTGGAGATAAGTTAAAAATCTTGAGAAAGATTAGATCTTTTTTTTATTTTTTTGGAGGTTATGAGCAAAATAAATTTATTGAGGGAAAGAAAGCTCCTGTCCAAGAGAAGGACGGGAGGGGGGCCTGAGCGGGTAGTTCCCCCAGATTAGATCTTTTTGAGCTGAGAAAATAGCAGCTTTAGAGAACTCTTAGTTCTGTTTTGCCTGATGCCTTGCTGTGTTATGGGAGGAATCTTGAGAGTTTCTCCTGATTTACATGTTCTCTCTCACTTTTCATCTTTTTTTCCTGTCCTTTAGAGCTAGTGAAATTTTTTTTTTTTTTCTTTCAGTATCAGGGATTCAACTCGGGACCCTGCGCTTGCCAGGCAAGCAGTTATTCTACTGAGCTCTCTCCCCAGCCCTAGAGCAGATGAATTATAAAGGGCACCAATAAGTGGAAAGGAAATCAGGCCACAGGCAAAGAGAGAGCTAGGATTTTAGGAGACCTCTAAGGTGACCTTTGATCTGTGAGTGGGATCTCAGTTGAGCCCAGCTCCCATGTGTACTCTGCTGTCTGGGAATGGATATGAACTTGCGAAAGTCAGATTTCAACAGGGCCATTCGGTGGGAGGGAGCTTGTCTGTGCAGGTCTTTCCAGTTAGGGGACAGCGTGCCATCTCGTGTCTCTGCCACACTCTGCAGATAGCTCAGCACACAAGAGCAAGAGCTTTGAAGACAGCCACCAGGAGCCCCGCGAGGGTGTGTATTTGCAGGGGCTGAGCCCAGCCACTTCGCTGAGCCTCTTCAAAGCCAGTGGCTTTCCCTCCCTTATCTCAGGCTACTGGGTTGTAAAGTTAATGCTTGATAAAGAAAAAAATCAAGGAAGGGGTTCTTACTGAAGATGTGATGTTAAATGTAGATGTTAAGGTGCCGTCTTTTAAGTCCTGAACCACAACCCATCCCTGTGTCTCGCCTCTTCCCTGGGATTTTTTTTTTTTTTTTTTTTTTAAGAGACTAGGTTCCTTGCTTCTTATATGATCCACTGAGAGAATCTTAGCAATCCATGTGCACTCAGGAAGTTCAGCGTTTCCAGTCTTTGTCTAGAAGATGTGACTGGATTCAACTACAGTGGCCACCTTAAGAAAGCAAGAAGATTACCATAGGCCTGGTGTGGGCAGGCTCCTGACCCTCGACAGCAGTGATGCAACAGGAACAGGTTTGCCTAATAGGGATATACGGCAATATCCGAAGACTTTTTTAAAAATGTTTTTAGAAAAAAAAAAAAATTTTTTTTTTTAAATGTTGTTAGATTTTAATTTTTAGGTCAGCTTTAGATTTTCAGAAAATAGCGTTGTTGAGCTAGGGAGATGGTTCAGTGGAATAAGCACTTCCCTGGCAAGAAAATAGAGTTGTCCTGTACCTTCTCTCTGACCCCCAACCTCATTTTCCCTATTACCTATTACTTCTGCTGGCAATAGTGTAATACGTTCGTTACAATGCATGAACCAGTGTTGATGCGTCATCATTATTACATGGAGGCCCATTCTGTTGGCACAAGCTAGGGATCTAACTGAGGCCCTCATGCTAGGCAAGGACTTCACCACTGAGTGCTAGGCTCAGCCCTATAGTTTGAATCTTCTGTGACCCCCAAGTCCCATGTGTTAAGGGCTTTAAGTGGTAGAAGCTTTGAGGGGCAGTGCCTCATGGGAGGCCTTCTGCTCTTGAGGGAGCAAGCCCTCAAGGGAGCTCCTGGGGCTCTGCCTCTGGCTCTCTTCTCTCTGGCTTCCCAGCTCTGCCCCACTCTCCCATCATCTTGCTTAACCTCCCACAGGCCCCAAAGTGACAGAGCTGACCATCTATAGACTTAAAATCCTAAAGTGTGCCTTTTGTCTTTTGAAGTTTATTATCTCGGGTATGCTGCTCCAACAACAGAGCTCATACATACATGCTTGAGGACACATACCCACCATGATGGTCTCAGTTAGAATATCACTACCTTAGAGCTCTCCTGTGCTCCTGGAAACATTTTCTTCATCGTCATTGTCACATAAAGGCATCTCCTGGATAGCACTGGGTCACACACATTCAGGCTGCTATCCTACCATACCAAGTCCATGGTATGTACAGACGTTGCCAGGGGTTGTGTGTGTGCCAGGAGTGGAAACGAGAGAGGTGAGGCTGTGGGCCTGGAAAAGCCACGTAGGCACATGGTGCTTGGCTGGTGGAGGCCTGGCTTGCAGTTGCAGGAAAGAAAACCAGGGTGGATTTGGGAAGTACTGAGTGTAAAAGTGACTATAACTTATGGGCAGTTTTCCAACCATAATCCCTGTGCACATTCCTTTAACTCTCACCCTCTTAAATTCCAACCCCAAGGCCTAACTGAGTCCAGTTAAAATGACCTAAATTATAATTAATGGGTTGGGCATGGCAAGTTTAGTTTAGGTCACTCTCAAATGAGATTTAGTTTCTGATCCATCTAGAACTAATAGCCCAACAATTGGGGTTTGGATGCTCTGTGTTTAGGCATCCTAGTTAGTTGCTCACAGCCTTGTTTCCCTTTTTGGAAAAAGAAGACAGTTGTCCTCCTTGTAGACAGAATCTCTTTGCAAGTTGCTATCTGCAGCATGTGACATCAGCTTTTGTGATACCAACATTCTGTTGGGCACCCCAGAACATACGGTGAAAGACCTAATCTGTTAAGAGTGGCCCCAAGAAGGAAAAGGTGGCATTTTTCTATTGGAAAAAGGTTTATGTGGATGCCAAGTGAGTGAGTGGGATGGTAAGCTATCAGATGACTACTGTTAAAGAGATTTATAAGGGAAAAAATTATAAAACTTTCCAAGTCAGCACTTCTTGCAAAGGGAGGGCCCACGGGAAAGGGCATGTAAGCACCAGTCCCACGGGCCTCATGTTGCTCCATAAATCTTGTAAAATGGGAGCACGGATTACATTGCCTTTCTAGGATGGAAGGAATATCCCAAAGCAAACTCACTCCCTTATAGGATGTAACCACGAAGACAGAGAATTAGTCTTTTTCATAACTTACCCCCTTCATCTGCCTGAAGTCATCAAACCCCAAATGTAAGCAAAAAAAAAACATCCTTTGGAAAACACTCTTCCTTTACGGGTGATACATCTTTGAGTTGGGGAGAAAAGCTTTGCAGGACACAAAGGTTCCAACTGAGGCATATAAAGCCAGTTGTATGAAAACTCTAATTATCTCCCACCTGCTGGTACTTAGCGATGTTTGCAGGAAGGAAAAAAAAAAAAAAAAAGATAATTGAGACCAATACTTGATGTGCAGCCAGGTTGGTGGGCTCTTTCCTCTTCTGAAAAGATTTGTTCTTCATAATAAGTAGGTCTAGAAGCTGAGTTCCCATCAGCAGGTTTGATACTGTTTAATTAAGATACTTTACACATGAGGTGTTGACTTTTGGTCTCTTGAATTTAATGTCTTCCTGGGTTTGAGTTTGGGGCATTTAGCTTGGTGAGGGGATCATAGCTTGGCTGTGCTTCTGCATGCGCTGAGAGTGCATATTTTATGGCATATGTGGGGGAAGCAAAGACAAAGCATTCTGCTGCCTTGTGCCTCACTAAACTCTGAAGCATTCCTAGCCTTAAACTTGAAACCCCAGGCCCCACCCTCGGTTCACACTCCCGAGGATTAATCTGTTTTTCCCTTTCATCTCCACCTTCCTCAGTCTCTTTTTGCCTTGAGCTTTGGAATCACTACAGGCATCTGGGCTCAGAAAGTCCCAGTGTGCTGCTAAACAATAACTTCATTGCTTAGGAAGCCTTCACCATGGATAGCAACTGGGCTTAATGCTCTCTATATTCTCATTTAATCCTTCTGAGAAGCCAGAAGGTCACCTAACAGGCGGGTGGTAGAGCTGAGAGTCAAACCAGTTTCCTGACCAGAATCAATCCATTAACCACAAGGCTATATAATGCCTTTCTCTTATGTTGTAAGACTTAGAAAAACTCCAAACTTTCTCATTTTTGGTTTTCTGAGTCTGAAATTTCAAGTGGATCTGCCAGTGTTTATATTTGGTGTTGTTTTGTTTTTGCAGTACCGGAGATCGAACTCAGGACCTGCGCTTGCCAGGCAAGCGCTTATTCTACTAAGCTATCTCCCCGGCCCCCTGCCAGTGTTTATGTATATTCTTTTTTTTTTTCCTTTTTTTTTTGCAGAACTGGGGATTGAACTCAGGCCCTTGCACTTGCCAGGGAAGCACTTATTCCAATGAGCCATCTCCCTGGCCCCTATGTATGTTTCATTGTGTCTAGAAATCCTCTCCACTGTGTTTTATCCACTATAATGGATAGTAACAAGTCTTCTGAAGGCCAAAGAAGACTGTATAGCTTTCTTGAAGTTTTTTTGTACTTTAATCTTTCTGAACTGTCTCCAGTTACACTGTAAGACCTAGATTATCTTGTTTGTTGCATTCAAAGTTTCTTAAACCCAGCCTTCGGCTCTTTTATGCATTTACTAAGGCTCCTGCATGAGCCCAAGTTGAAGGGGACATTCACCAACCACACCCTGCGGGCCACGTGCTTTCTGGCCATGAATGCCCACCTCTAGTGGTCTCAGTTACTTACATTATGGTTGTCTTAGTCCATTTTCTGATCACTGGGAATAAATGCCCAAAATCTACAACTTTAAAGGAGGAAAAGTTTGTATTGGCTCACGGTTTCGGACAGTTTTGGTCTATGGTTGGCTGGTTCCAAAACAGAAATAGGATAAGTGGGAAAACAATCCAGGTCACCAGGAAAGCAGAAAGAAGAGAGAAGCCAAGGACAAGAATGCATCCTTTTGAGGTTCCACCCTGAGCAACCCATCTCTAACAAGGCAGGCCCCACATTCTAATACCACATTTAGGTACCGAACTCATGCATGAGTATTACACCCCCAAAATCCAATCATCTTCCAAACACATGAGACCTAGGAGAACATTTTAGATCTAAAACCACAACAGGTGCAGATATCTCTGACTTGTGAATGGGAGGGAGTGGAGGCTTGTGTGTGCCTGCTCTGAATGTCATAGCTAGTGCCTTGTCATGGAGCAGAGGCTTAAATCCTAGCCTCTGTGAATCATTTCTTTCCACTCTACTTCCTTTCCATCAAATGAGCACTAGGTGAGAAGAAACTTCCCTTTTTTTGAGAAAAGAGACGGTGCAGGTTTGTAGAAATATGTTGGAAAGCCTTTTTTCTCCCCCTACTCCGAGAGCCATAGGGGCCGTGTCAGTAAGGGTGGTTCACTCTTATTGTGTGAATGGAAAAAGCAGGTCATGTAGCTGCCAGAGTTTGCATTCCTATTTAATTGGCTAGCTCACGCTTGCTTGCTTTGTATTTGTTTACCTTATGGCTAGTTCTGACAAATAAAATGGATTCTTCTGTTGGCCTCTTCACATGGGAAAAGGAAGCTGCAGGGCTTTAGTGGAAAAAACAAAGGAATGAAAATGCCTGGGACTTGGGCGATCTCCAAATAGATGGCGCACACACCCCTGTTGGCTTGGGTGACAGGAGTATATACATGGTCACTTCCAGGATCACCCTCATCACCTCAGACACTGCCCAGTTTCCACACAACTTTCTTACCCACAGCCCAACCCGGGACAGCCCTTCATCAAGAAGCCCCCCCCCACCCCCCCACCCCCCGCAGAGCACTGGCCAATCAGCTCACGTGTATTTATTGAGCTCTACACATTGCAAAACTGTCAGAATAAGTGATAGAATGAAGTCGAGGCAGTTATCTTTGTGGTTTATGTCAGGACTCAAAGTACCCAGAGTAATGATTGGAGCTATTTCTTTTCTTTTCTTTTTTTTTAAAGCTTTTTGGAGTACTGGGAATAAAACCCAGGGCATATGCATGTTGGGTAAGTACTGTACCACAGACCTACCTCCTCAGCCTAAGAACAATTATTTCTATATCCTTTCTGTGTCATATCATTTCAGGGTTATTGGAAAGGCTCTTCTATGTTCCTGTTGGAACTGAAACTTTGAGGAGCTTACAGTTTCCCTTCAGTCTTTAAAGTCATTTTTACAATTGGCATTTTATTCTCTTTCTCTCTCTCTCTCTCTCTCTCTCTCTTTCTCTCTCTCTCTCTCCTGTGTGTACATGGTTTTTCCCTGGAGTCCCTGGCTGTTCCTTTGCCACAGTCTCTTCTATTCTGGTAGCTTAGCAACATTGCTTCTCATGTAGCAAAGCCTCCCTGGGCACTGCTGGCCTCCCAAGGAAAAAATCATGTGAAAGTGTCAGGTATCCAAGAAGCTGTATCTCCTTGGACTAAATATTCCCTTTGGCTTGGTAAAGGCCAAACCCTTTAGTCCACCATGGATGTTAGGGGACCTTCTGCTTGCTTTATTTATTGACTTTTTAAAGCCAAGGCAATGTAAGCAGAGCCAAGAATAATGTTGGAGAGATTTTGTATAAGAACATAGCCTTGCGTGGTTTTCCTCACTGAGATCCAGGCTGCGTGACCCTGGAGACCTAGGAGCAGCTTTGAATGAGAAATCCTGCGCCGTGACCAGGTGGGATGGGTTCTGCATGCAGAGCCCGCGCTTTCTGATGAGCGCTACCTTACCCTAGCCTCCTCCTGCCTTTCACATTGTTCTGTGCCAGAGTTTTTAGCTATATTTGGAGCCTTTGTTTAGGATTGTCTAAGAACATCAAAAGCAAGTACCCTAGCCCCCAGGAGGGCATGGCGTCCTTTCTTTAGAATGGGGCACATGCAAAATGAAAAAGACACAGTCACTTGCTTCCAGAGATGGGTCCTGGCTGAAAAGTGAATAGGACAAACCGAATACTGAAAGCAGGAGATGGACTAGCAAGTCCTTAACCCTGTTTAAAGCCCACCTTATGTTTTACTGTAAATAAAAATACCAGGGCTATGGTACATGCCTGTAATTCCAGCGCTCTGAGAGGCTGAGGCAGGAGCATCTCAAGTTTTCACAAAGCCTGGGAACTTTAGCAAGAATTAGTGTCAAAATTGTCCAACACACACACACACACACACACACACACACACACACACACATTTATTTATTTGTTTGTTTGTTTATTTATTTATTTATTTAAAAGAGGCTGGAGATGTAGCTCATTGTGAAGGCCCTGGGTTCAGTTCCCAGTACTGCCCAGTCTTCCAGAGGAACCCAGGACTGCAGGTGTCATTCAGCTGTAGAGCACTTGCCTGGCGTGCATAAGGCACTGTGTCTCACCCTCAGCACCATCAAAAGACAAAAAACCAGCCCTGTAAGACTGGGCATGGTGCTGCGTGCCTGCTATCCCAACTCTTGGGAGGCTGTAAACAGGCGGATCACTAGGAGTCTGATCTAGTAGTGAGACCCTGAACACGCTATAGACCCGTCCCTAAAAAAAAAAAATCCAAAAAAAAAAAAAAAAGCCATGTATATCTTGATAATATTGTGTCCATCTAAGAATGGATGCCTGAGTATTATGGGATGGATTTAAACAGGTAGAAGTATAGCTCAGGGGGGTCAAGTGTTGGAGCAAAGAGGAAGGGCCAGCTGTCCCGTGCGTGGCAGCTCTGTCTCTGGCCCACTCTCTGGCCATGCTGACTCTCACCTCTGCCTGCTGTCTTCATTTTTAAAGCAGCTTCAGCACAGCGAGCGTCATTTGAGTCTTGGTTTCTATTTTGGTCTGTGTTATGTTGTGAGACTGAGGAATTCATAAAGCGTAGAAGTTCTTTCGGTTGGTGGTTCCTAGGCTGGGATGACCAAGAGCCTGACACTGGCATCCACTGAGCACCTGGTAAGGGACATCCCTGATTACCAAGCAAACATGCGTCAGCCCAGGTCATTCTTCGGCCACGAGACCCGGAAAGGGAAGCCCATCCTGAGACCTTTTTTTTTTTTTAATTTTTTTCCATCCTGAGACCTTAACTAATCCCAGTTGCCTTTCAAAGAGCCTAAACACTGTTCACGCGTGAATTTGAGAGCTGAGATCCCAACACTTGAGATCCGGGGACACCTTCCAACCGTAGCCACTTCCCATTCTATGAGGAGGAGACATAGTGACTCAAAAAACATTGTCTAAAAGCAGCAAGGAAGTTACCTGTTTTTGTCCCTCGGGGAAGTGGCTTGCTAAGAAGGAATAGGGATTTGGTGTTAGGACAGCTTTCTGTTTAGTGGCTCTTGTTTCTCCAGCTCAGCCTCCTCAGTTTTATCGTGTGTAAAACTGGGGGTGATCATGATGACGCTCCCCTTCACAGCTGTTGTGGAGATTAAATAAGATTATGTGTGAGAAGCTAGACAATGGCCAGGTTTAAGAAAGGCTCTCAACTGGTATAGTGAAGAGATTAAGGCAGTTGAGACCTCTGAGTGATTTAATCCCAAGAAGCACTTTGGATACAGCTGGGTTTTGGTGGATCAAACCAGGCCAAAACCTCAGCATCCCAGGTGATTCACTTTTGCCTTAATTTATTTTGTATGCATTTACTCAGCAAGTATGTGTTAAGCTAGAGTTGCCTGTGTTCTCCTAGTGCCTGAATAGGTACTAAGAGAGAAGCTGAACCAAATAGTTCCTACTTGTGGTTTACCCAGGAGACAAAAATGGAAACCCAGTCATTACGATGCAGAATAACTGCTTTTATAAGAGATGACACATGTAAAATGCTTGCACCTGGAGTCTGGCCCTGTCATAGTAAACTGTCTTGTAAGTGTGTAAGCCCTGTGTCAGTGTAAGAGGAGGGAGAGGTCAGAGGCAGAAGAAGATGCCTGTATCAGCATGGGTGAGGCTTGGTCAGAGCCATAGAGAAGGCTTATGGGGGGGCAGGGGTGCAAATGGGGTGAGGAGCAGTGACAGGAGGGCGCACGAGGCCACTGCAGCAGCTGCGGCACAGGGAATGGACTCCTCCTCCTGTTAAGGTGTTTGGTCTTTTCTCTTCAGGGTGATTAAGAACTGCAGGAGGTTGTTCAAACAGAGGCTTTAGGTTTTCCTGACGGACAGATGGAAAGGGAGCTGCTGGACAAGTGGATCAACCTGGATCCAGACTCTGGCTGCCACCGATGGGGTAGAGATGAGACGGGGAGGGCTTGGGGCTGTTTAGAAAGTGACCGAGAAAGGGAGAGGTGTGGGAACGGAAGCCTAGACAGCGGTAGAGGTGACAGTGTCATTCCTGGGGACAGGAAACAATAGCAGAGAAAGACAGGGCAGGGGTGCTGGCCCCTTGTGGAGAGGTGGACACACCTAAGAGGTAGTCATCCTCTGATAGTCTCAAGTACCTATCCCTGGATGGAGAAAAATTTTTCCTTTTTTTTTTTTTTTGTAAAACTTGAGATGAATTTAATAAGATAAAGTATACAGTTCTTTTTTTTTTTTTTTTTTGTCTTTTTGAGACAGGGTCTCACTATGCAGTTCAGGCTGGCTTTAAGCTCACTTTGTAGCTCAGGCTGGTCTCGAACTCACAACAATCCTCCTGCCTCAGCCTCCCGAGTGCTGGGATTACAAGCATGCGCCACCACGCCCGGCTACTAAAGTATACAGTTCTTAAGTGCTCGTTTCAGTACGTTTAGAATAACTGTTATGCCTACAGAAATACCCTAAATAAGGTGCAAAAACTTTTCTCTCCCTGAAAAGTTCTCTCACGTTCTGGTTTACTTATCAGACAGCTTTCAACCCCACTTTCCCACGAAGACATCTCGCCACCGTCTAATGACAAAGCCCACATCCAGAATCCTGGCTGGTTGCTCTTTGTTCTTTTCCTGATTGGATAAGTGTGCCTCGGGCCCAGAGCACCCTCACATCAGTGGCTCGGAGGCTGAGGGAGCTTTATGGAGGCCGGAGGCAGGAGGTGTCAGAGCCTGGTCTGACCAAACTGTGGGATTTGAGTGGGAGGGCCTCACTGTGACAGGCTGTTAGACCAGTGTCCTACCAGTTTCCAGTCAGAAATGTCTCCCTTTCGTGGTCAACTCACTCTTAAGCTAAAGGGATCCTTCATTCCTGAAGAAGGATAGGGAATTTGAGCTACGTCTCCAGCTCAAGCCCTGTGATGGCAGGGACAGTACCTCTTCCTCTTTTTTCATTTCTTGTCCTTGTGAGTAGAGGTCTATTTGTGTGCTACCTCACAGCCAGTGGGTTTTCCGTGGTCTATTTTGAGTCTGCTTGGCTTGCATCAGAAAAACAAATACTTTACTATCTTCTCTCCGGCCTAGTTGAGTTAGGTTTAAATGGTCTTTTTAACTCTACCCCATGTGAATTATAGGAAATGCTGTCCCGTTGGGGAAATGGGTCGTTTCCAAGATTTTCTCTCCAGGAAAAGTATAACTCATCAGGTTACTAAGGAAGGCTCAGAAAGGCAACAAAGAAGTACTTATTCAGACATTTTCTTTCTTTTTTTTTTTTTTATGTGTCCCTAATCACAGCCTTATCATAAACCTCAGCCCTCTTAGTTAGTTCAAAGTTGTTTAATTAAATTCTTTCATTTTATATATGAAGAAATAAAACAGACATCTCCTCCCTCCTTCCAAATAAGCATGATTTATTTGCTCAAGAGTGTATGTTGTCAGGGCCGAGGAGATGGCTCAATGAAATAAGCGCTTCCCCGGCAAGTGCAAGGGCCTGATCAATCCCAGGTTCTGAAAATAAAAAAAAAAAAGAGTATACCTTGTCTTCCTGATCAGGATCAGGAACCAAGCACTGAATGACAGTAAGACTTTTCTTTAAAAAAAAATTAAAAGAATCATTTGGGGGTCTGGGGATGGAGCTCAATGGTAGAGCATGAGTATCCACAGGCCCTGGGTTCTATGCCCAGCACTAAAAGGGAAAAATAAAGCATTTTTTAAAAATTCACTATGATTTCATATGCGTTTAAACAATTCCTTACAATTCCTTCAATGAAACATCACTCGAGCTTGGTACTTTAGGAGATTTGCTTGGAACAAAAATGGGGTTTCCATTTCTTAACCAAAAGAAACAAAACTCAAGAGATTCTCAGTGTCCTTTTGTTCATCACTTTCTTCTTGGACTAGTATAATACTTCGCCACAGTGGGCACTGTGGTTGAATTCCATACCTGTGAGAGAAGTTTCTAGAGACTTTTGGCTTGAACCACGTGTTCTTGGCCAAGTTCTTTTTTTCTGAGCCACCCTTTTTGCTGCCCCCTGCTGGAGACCAGGAAGAGACCACTTCTGCAAAGCTCACCACCAGCTCTTCAAGACACAGAAAGATGAAAGTCCTGCAAACTTCTAGGCTTTCAAGCGAGGTTTTCGTGGTGGACAGCCCTACTCATCAGTGAACCAGTGGCATCCTTACTGCCTGACCAGACAGACCTCAGGTTCCCTGGGCCCAAAGCCAAACTCAAGTCCCCTACTTGCCTCATGTTTTTTGTTTACCACTTTGTTCTTTCTCCTTCCCTCTCTGTCCACTCATTCATTCATACTTTCAAGAAATATGTCCTGCAAACTTTTTAAACCCTGGTTAATTCTGGCATACGTGGTAATGACACATTTACTCAAGCTACAGGCTTTACTGTTTCTCAACTCATTTGCTCCTAGTGTCTGAATCTAATTGGCCCAGGGCATAACCCATATCACTATTCCCCTAAGAAACCCACCAACCTTCACTCTCGCTCCCTCTCATCGCTACTCACCAGATGACTTTCTGCTGTATCTGTCGCTCGTGTCACTGCCCTACATAGAACCCTTCATTGTTGATCCATTAAATTCAGCCTCCTTGGCACGGACCAGCAAGCCCTTGCTGGCTTTCTCCTGCACTCTCCCCTTTACACGCTGCATTTAACCACCTTGTTCTGCTCCATATCACCCCCGTCTCACCTGGGAAACTTTGGGCATGATGGTGTCCCTATTGGGGTGCCCCGTTTTTCTCCATCTTACAAGGCTCTGTTCAAATGTAAGCTCTATACATTGTTCCTTCGGATCTTTTCTGCCCTCTGCTGTATAATTGTCACTTTGAGTCCTGATGTCTGTTTTGACACCTGTCACCTATATCATTGTGCCTTACTTGTCTATGTCCCTGTCCAGACTCTGTCCCTAGGGTCCAGCTCAAGTTTTCTAGGTCTGGCCTCATTCCCAATAATTTGTGTCAACAGTGTCACAAATTAGACTTGTACTGGTTAGCTCCACATGGCTCCAGCTTTGACATCTCCCACAATGGCTTTCGAGGCTTCGTACCCTATAGTCCCATGGCTTCGCAGGTATCCTGCCTCTTGCTCTGTCTTGAATGTCTTCTCTATCTCACTCCTGGCCTGTCAGATCAGATCCAGGTTGCGCTTCCAAAGCAGCTCAGGTGTCAATGGTTCTTTCTTCCTCTTCCCTCTAATTTGCAACAGGATTAAATAATAAAAGCAGCTAGTACTTCTGTGGCATGAAGCAGGAGCCCCAGGCATTGTTCTAAACGTTTCACCTATATTAACTCATTTCCTCTGCATGCCAGTGTTATTTTACTTGTATTATCCTGTCTCCTAATAGTGTGTGTGTGTGTGTGTGTGTGTGTGTGTGTGTGTGTTTCCTTATGGGATTAGCACCTCCCTGGAGTGCTCCCTGGGGATAAGGCCATGTATTAGCTGTCTTTACATCCTTGACATGTAGCACAGTGCTTCATGTGTAGAAAGAACCTAGTAATATAGTCATTGTTCACAAGTGATTGCCTCATATTTTAACATATTAGGAACTACTTTTGATTAGAATGCTGGGAATGAGGGGTTGAAGATAATCTTGTACAAAGGAACAATCAGTGAATAGCATTCAGTGCAGTTGGAGTTCTCAAGCCAATGAGATCAATTCCTGCGCTTGGGAGATAATTTCATACTTCATTTTCTTTTTTTTTTTTTAATTTTGTGGAACCAGGGATTGAACTCAGGCCCTTGTGCTTGCCAGGGAAGCTCTTATTCTACTGAGCCATCTCCCTGACCCCGGGAGATAATTTCAGAGACAAACTTTTTAAAATTTTTGTTAGTACAGTCATCATGGGGAGTTGGTACATGTACGTAGCACATCTTAATTTTTTGAATGTATTTTAGTACAGGGTCTCACCACACAGATCAGACTCGTAGCAATCCTCCTATTTTCAGGCTCTCAAGCACTGGGATTACAGGCACACACCACCATGCCCAGTCTCAGTCGCCATCTCAGTGCACACTGGGGGTGGGGCCGGCCCTGCATGCTGGGAATCAAACCCCAGTTGTTGATCCTGCCCGAGCAGGTGCTTTAGTCCACAGAGCTATCTGGCCGACCCTCATAATACATCTTAGTTGCTTTTCTGCCCCCTTTACCTCTTCTACCACCTCATTCCTCTCTTGGTTACAGAAGACAAGCTCCTCCTTCCTTCAAGATGCTTTCTCTGTTGATGGAGAGATGTACCAAAAAGAGTATGTGGCACATGGCCAAAATGAGACATGATCAAGTACAAAATGAAATTTAGTGACAGAGCGCTTGCCTAGCATGTGTGAAGTTTTAACCCTAGAGAAAAAGATAAAAGAACCAAGTTAAGATTTTGTGCATTAAGCCGGGCGTGGTGGTGTGTGCCTGTAATCCCAGCACTTGGGAAGCTGAGACAGGAGGATTGTTGTGAGTTCGAGACCAGCCTGAGCTACAAAGTGAGTTTGAGGCCAGCTTGAACTGCACAGTGAGACCCTGTCTCCAAAAAAACAAAACAAAACAAAAAAAAAGATTTTGTGCATTAGAGAGACAGGAATGTAGCTCCTGCCTGGTAAGCAAGAAGGTCTGAGTTTGATTCCCAGTACTGTCCCCACTCTCACCCCCCAAAAGATTTTGTACATTACAACTTGCATTGCCTTCTTTTTTTTTTATTTTATTTTATTTTTTTTTATTTTATTGAAGTACAAATGTCAATCAGACAGTTTCAAGACACCTTAACCATACAGATTCGATAAATTAATATATTGCAAACTGTTTTCATAACGTTTTGGTATTGTACTGCATTGCCTTCTTTGTCTACTATTTTTATTAGGTTCCTCTTGTCTCATCTCTTCCTCCTCCTCCTCCTCCTACTCCTCCTCTTCCTCCTCCTCTTCTTCCTCTTCCTTCTTCCTTCTTCCTTTCTCTCTCTCTCCATCCCTCCCTCCTTCCCTCCCTCCCCTCTAGTACTAGAGAATGAATCTAACATCTGAGGTATCTCTCCTGTACTTTTTAAATTTTTGTTTTAAGATGGAGTTTTGCTAAGTCACTACATTGCCTAGTTTTGACTGAAACTTACGACCCTCCTACCTCAGCCTCTGAGCGCTAGGATTGCAGGCTTGCAACATCACACAGGCTACCTGTATTTCTTTCTTTCTTTTTTTTTTTTTTTTTGTCTTTTTGAGACAGGGTCTCACTATGCAGTTCAGGCTGGCCTTAAGCTCACTGTGTAGCTTAGGCTGGTCTCGAACTCACAACAATCCACCTGCCTCAGCCTCCCGAGTGCTGGGATTACAGGCATGCGCCACCACGCCCGGCTGCTACCTGTATTTCTTATCTGCAGCTCCTCCTTCTTCCAGCCAACCCTACTTGTCCTCCAGTGTTTAATTTCCTATTTATGCTATTTATATATTTTCACACTTGCTAGCTTGTCTATAATGCCTTCTTTAAACAAAACAAAACCAAACAAGACAAAAAAAAAACTTCCTGTGAGTTCTGTGAGCTACTCAAATGAATTGAATTCAAGGAAAAACAGTGCTGGGAGCCCCCAAGTTATAACTGGTTGGTCAGAAGTACAGGAAAAACAAGCTGAGCTTGTGATTGGCATCTAGGGTGAGGCGATGCAGCTCACCTCACTTCTCAGGCTATGTGGTTAAGCATCCTGGCTTGTGAGTGTCTGGCAGCCTGGCTGAAAGACCAGAACTGAATAGTGGACCACTCCATGTCCCTGGTTCTTACACTGACAGCTGGTATTACTTCAGGCCTTCTTTGTTCTGTATTAAAACCACAACCCTCAATTATTTTTTTCTTCTTTTTTTTTTTTTGTCACAACACACATGGTATATGAAATTCCATGCATTCCATACCTCTCCAGGCATGTCCAACTTTTGACATTCCTCTCCCATATCCTCACCCCCAAGTTTCCCAGGAAATAAAGCAAATAGCACCACAGAGGCTAGGCATGTTGTTCATAAAAGCACTTTATCCCCAAAGGAGTTTTTTTTGGTCTTATTTTTACTATTTTCTTTTTTGGAACCAAGAATCGAACTCTGGACCTCACGCTTGCTAGGCAGGCGCTGCGCCACTGAGCTACATCCCCGGCCCATAAAAGCACTTTATAAGCCTGGGAGTAACCATCAGGTGTTCAGCAGCGGCACAGCACAGCTCACTTGGAGACGGCTCCGGCGCGTGGCTCCTGGTCAGCTAGTGAATCCCTTTTTTTAAGCAAGGAAGCTTATCAAAAGCAAATGCATGTGCTATGATTTATATTTGAAAACCAAAAGGTGTATAAACTTCCCTTTATTATTTTTTTTTATTTATTTATTTATTTATTTTTTTGTCTTTTTGAGACAGGGTCTCACTATGCAGTTCAGGCTGGCCTTAAGCTCACTTTGTAGCTCAGGCTGGTCTCGAACTCACAGCAATCCTCCTGCCTCAGCCTCCCGAGTGCTGGGATT
>PVKA01001712.1:0-39207 GCA_004027165.1 Ctenomys sociabilis
CTGCTGTATTAAATTAAAGTCATACGTAGGTTTCAAAGGAAATCACATTTCTGCAGTCTGGCGAGCCCACCTGACAATGCACGCTAACAGAATTGTAAATGTAAAGGGTGATGCTTGTCACTGCCTGACAGTTCTAAATGGCCTTTTAGTTCAGTACGCAGAGCTGTCATAAAAAAACATAAAAATGCATATGCAGACAGCTGAAACTGCTATGCACATCATTATCTGCAAATGGTATAAGTGTCCTGAACAAAAGGCCTTCTAGTTTAAGGACATGCAGAAGACATTTCTCTGCCTCCAGCTTTAAAACAAAGTGCTGTCAAGAAAACAAGATTCCCAGAGCCAGCACTGAGCTTTCCCTGTCAATCAGAGAGGAGCTACATTTGTACATATTTTTCTGACCTTGCATATGAGAACAGCATTCTTAACAGATGTGTATTTAACTTCTGGCAGCTGCATCTGTTTCTTCTACATTTTCCTTCTGATTTCTTTATTGGTGTTCTAACAGACCACTGCAGAGGGGCATATGATTGTGTATTTGCTCATCTCGCCCTGTTTTTACTTTCCCTCCCCTGCTTTCTCTCTCCTTTTCACTTTACAACACTCCTGGTTTTCTTTTGTTTCTCTCTTTACAATTAAGGAAGGCCAGAGAAGGCCAGGCTTGAGCACATGGTGATCAAACTGGGCGTGATGTTTGTCATTCCTTCTCTGAGCAGGGATATTGTTTGCCCTCTAAGATGGAAAGATCCTTGAGGGCAAAGGCAATTTTTATAATGTAATAGTTCCAAAACCTCACTGCACATAAGAATCACATGAAGAACTTGTAAACTTCTCATTTCCTAGGAGTCTCAAGAATGATACCTGAATCAGAGTCCTGTGTTTGGGGCCAAGATATTCACACCTTTAAACCAACATCCTGCCGGCTACAATTTTTCATTCATTCAAGCATGCATCAGAAAACATTTAGCAGACATCTTTCCTGTGGCAGTCATTGTTCTGAGGATAGGGTATTAGACAGGGAGAGAAAAGAAAAACACCCCAACATAAAGCAGATCACATTCTACTGAATGAGACAAACCAATAAATACATACAAATCTATAAATGTGATTGTTATAGAAAATGACAGATATCTGGGGAATAATTTGGGCAATGGAGCAAAGAATAATGATATCTAGAGTAGCAAATTCATGAGTGAAGGTCAGGGAAGAGTTCACTGAGAGCTGATGTCTGACATGAGCCGTAAGTGATGATATGTCCATTATGAGATGGTCTGGGAAGATCATTGTTTCTTTTTATTCTTTCAACAGAATATAAATTACGATCATGAAGTAGCAAATGAAGAAAGAGATATTAAGAGAAATTAGTGACTTGCCACAAATTAAAGATGGCTAATTTGTACATGCTCTCATGACTTCTATTTAGATATTTCCCAAAGCCTCTTGAGGTCATAAATGGGGCCTTTCAGAGGTGGTTGTATCTAGCTAGGGCATGGGGTCTTGGAATTAAGGATGTGATGCTGGGATTAAGTGGGCCCAGCCTTGGGTGTGAATGCTAATCACCCCCAGGCAGGTAGTCTGGCTAAAACATACAGGTCAGAAGGGAGGACTGCTGTGGCCACCAGCTTTGCTGCAGCTTTACTGCTGTCTGCATGCCAAGAGATGTTTCTCTGCTGAGATGCTCCTCCATTGTGCCATCCTGCCATCGGCCTTCCTTAATTGTAAAGAGAGAAACAAAAGAAAACCAGGAGTGTTGTAAAGTGAAAAGGAGAGAGAAAGCAGGGGAGGGAAAGTAAAAACAGGGCGAGATGAGCAAATGCACAATCATATGCCCCTCTGCAGTGGTCTGTTAGAACGCCAATAAAGAAATCAGAAGGAAAATGTAGAAGAAACAGATGCAGCTGCCAGAAGTTAAATACACATCTGCTAACTATGGACTGAACCTCTACAAACTGTGATGCAAAATAAGCCTTTTTCCTTTCATGTTGGGTGTCATGTATTTCATCTCCGCAACGAGAAAATTTACTAGGACAGTAGCCAAGCACTTGCTTTTATATCTTGCACCCAATAAAATCCAATAGAGTCACCTCTAAGTTTCATTTCTATTTACATACTGATCCAAAGCCTATCAAAAAGTACAGTCTTTCCAATATATAGCAATGCCATATTAAAACACAGATCTCATGCATAAAAGTATAACAATTTCCCTCATGTGGAACTATACTACTTTTGAAGTTTGAGAATTTAAACAAAAAAAGTGATTTTCTATTCATATGTGAAAAATCCTAAGTAAGACTTTAAACTTCTTAGGCCATACATCGTATCTGACAACCATAGTATTTGGCACACTGATAGATTTTTCTAGCCCTTTCCTAAGTTTTTGACTCTTGGTTCACAGCCCTGAAACTTCCAGGTAAATTTCAAAGAGACATACTGACCTCTAGGAATGAGTGCTCCTGACAACAATGATCTTCCCATGGTTGGAGACTAACTGGAATTCAGATCTTGGAAGACACTATAACCAGCTGAGAATATGGGCCCTGGAGGAAGAGAGATTAATATAGATGTGACAAGAGATAAGTCAAGAAGTCTTGGTTCACTCAGGTTAAAATGGCAATGACATGAAAGAGGTATTGTAAAGTCAAATGAGATGAAGAAAGAGCGATGCTTAGTAGTGTCTGACAGTCAACAGATACTCAATGTTGTGTATTGCTCTTATCATACTGTTAGGGTAGGATGCTGCCATGTGACAAACTGGGCCAGTCCCTGGAACAAAGTTTCTCTTACCTTGAATAACATAGAAGGCACAGCCCCTCCCACATCTGGCATGCCCAGGTATCCTTTGGGCCCCATCATTTTTTATACTATACTTTCCTACTGCATTTTCTTCTAATAGAACTCACATCTTCTAGCTATTGTGAAAATATAATGCTCTCTTGTTCCATCTCGTGAGGTTTCATTCTTGCTAAGAGCAATTGCTTTTTATTGACTGTACAATTTTGTTGCTATGGAAAATACATTGTGATTAATGAAACTGTGTGACCAAGGTTACTTGGGACAGGGTTGGACTGGTTAGCCTCATGTCCTTACTTTTTATAGGGACAAAGTTAGCTATAGCCAGAACTGCATTATCAAACCCATCAGTGACTCTTGGAGGAGATGTAGTTTTAACTATTTTGTTGTGAGAAATGTAGATAGTTAGAAATGAGGTGACCCAAGAGGTCTAATGAGACAGAATATATGGCATGCATTGTAATTTTAGACAGAGAAGAAAAACTAATAAGGCAAATAGGGATTTATGAAGTTTACCATAGACACAGTATGGGCTTGTATATGAAATTTATATAACTGGAGTGTCCCATACCCATCAAGGCTGATACCTTCCTGGGCCCCATAGTGTCCCAAGAGCACCTTGGAACCATGTACCTCATCCCCAGTCCCTGCTTTTGCTACAGCACAAGGCAAGAAAGGTGACAACAAACAGACTGACCTCCTAAGGAAGAGAACAACATCTACAAAGGAAGTTTCACTTCAGGACTGATGTGATAACAAATGGCAGAGACCAAGTGAGGCACAGCCTTGGAGATTAGGCTGGGAGATGGTGACAGCTAAATAGAGATCTCACGGGTTTGCTTACTTGGAAAGTTTGGCTCAAACCAGGAAGATCTTGGGGCCTGTATTTTGTTGTGGGAGACCAGTTTCAGTGGGAGTAAAAGTGAGAGGGTACAGTCCTGAAGAAGAGGAAGGCATTTAGCATAGCATAGACCTCTTTTCTTTGGTTAAAGGATAGTCATGAGTGGTTCCCAGAGTTTCTCAATATCCAGTTGAAATTTGATGTCATTGTTGTCATTGCACTTACTCTGAGAGCCAAGATAACATAGTAATGGCTGGCAGTTGGTTTTCTCTTTCTGCCAGTGTTTGGACTAAGTGGGGTTTTAAATAATACTGTGCCTCACTTTCAAGGAGTACGGCACTGGGCCAAAGAATCTGGAAACACTAGCACAAAAAATGAACAAAATACAGAATCATGCAAATGCAAGAAAATGCCTCTAAACAGCCCTAAATTTCCCAACCTGGTTCAGGGGAAATCGAGGGAAAGAAAGTCACAGACTATAAGCAGATAGATCTGAAAGGGTAACAATGGAGGTAAAACAATTCAAGAAGGTGTAAGATAATGTAAAGAAGACAGAAATGATCAGAAAATGATAGCAATGAAATAACTAATCAAGGAGTCTATTAAAGTTGCTAATAAGCTGCTGATGGAGCTAATGAAAGAGGTACGTAAAAATAAGTGCCTAGCATAGAAAAGAATGGGAGTCTATAAGAAATTTCCAAATATAAATCCAGGAGATCAAAACCATGATTATAGCAGAATAATTGGATTCCCCAGAGTAACTGTTGTGATGTTTACCTGATCTTTTATGACCATTAGAATTCGTGTTGCAAAGTTGGGTGCGCTGTAGACAGAATACAAATTCTTCTTGGCCACATACTGTACTTTCTGTAAAGTAGACCAGATATCAGCTATGAAAACATGCTTAGGTGTACGAAAAATAACCACAATAACCTCAAATAACCACAATACAAAAAAAAGCGCTCCATGCCACATAAAAGTTAAAAAAGCAGAGGTTAAAACAGGAACAGAATGTTAAAGGCTGATAGAAATAGTCGACGAGTCACTTCTAGATAAAAACTCACCAGAATTACAACAAATTTCTCAACAAATACCTTGAAGGAAAGAAGAGCACAAGATGAAATATTATTTTTTAAAATTCTTAAAGAAAACAACTTTCAACCCAGAGTGCTATATCATGTAAAACTATCTTTCAAAATTTATGGAATGATAAAATAATTCTATGGTATAGAAAACCTAAAGAACTTAATGACTACCGAACAAGCTCTCCAAAAAACCTTAAGGATATCCTAGAAGGAAACAATGAAGCTGTTAGTTACTTTTCTCTTGCTGAGACAAAATGCCTGACAACCAAAGTTAAAGGAGGAAAGACTTACAGTTGTAGAGATTTCAGTTTATAGTCAGCTGGCCAAAGCAGGATGGCAAGGCACAGAGGTATCACAGAGGAGACAAGGTTGGCAGTCAGAAGGCAGAAAGCAACAGAAGCAGGAGGCCTGCCTTTCCTCTCTCCATTGATAGTCCATCCAAACTGGAAGCCTATTGCTTGATGCCACCCTTACCCAAGTTGAGGTTCCCATTATTCACTCCCTTAACCCACATTCACACACCCTGAACCAGCCACCTTGAAACTTCCACCTATGTCTCCATGATGCTTTGGGGCCATCTAGATACAAGCTACAGCAGAGGCTAACAATGCCAGAATGCCCAGGAATATGAATGCATCAGGTAAAGCTAGCAATCAATTAGGAAGGAAAAAAAAACAAAAGCAACAGAAAATTACTACAATGACATGAATAAACCATTACCTATTAATTATAACTATTAATATAAATGGTTGAAACTCATCAATCAAAAGACACAGATGAGCAGGATGGATCAAAAATGGTATGCTATGTCCAAGAAATATGAGTAAGAAAAAAGAAATTCATAGATTAATATTTAAAGAAAGGAAAACAGTATTCCATGCAATGGGAATCTGAAAACAAAAAGGAATAGCTATTCTTCTATCAGCCAAAGTTGACGTTAAGCCAAAGCTGATCAAAAGACACAAAGAAGGACATTAAATGTTGCTTATTAGTACTATTCAACAGGAAGAGATAATAATATAAACAGGTATGCAACACTCTACAGCGCACCCAACTTTGCAACACGAATTCTAATGGTCATAAAAGATCAGGTAAACATCACAACAGTTACTCTGGGGAATCCAATTATTCTGCTATAAAAATAAATGATTAATCAAATAAAAAACTTTCAAGAAATATAAGGGTTGAACCAAATCTTCAAACAAATGGACCCAATAAACACCTGTAGTGTTCTGTTCACCAACAGAATACAAATTCTTCTTGGCCACATACTGTACTTTCTGTAAAGTAGACCAGATATCAGCTATGAAAACATGCTTAGGTGTACGAAAAAGCATGGAAATATCACCATTCATATTATCAGATCACAGTGCAATGAAACTAGAAATCAACAGCAAAACAAATCACAGAAACTACTCAAACATATGGAAATTAAACAACACACTCTTGAGCAATCAATGGGTCATAGAGGAAATTAAAGAAGAAGCAGTACAGTTCTTAGATGATAATGCCCGTGAAACATATCAGAGCATATAGGACACCGGGAAGGAAGGCCTACAGTAAAGTTCATGTATATAGATAGCAGTTAGTGCCCACATCAGAAAAATACAATGAGCTCAAATGAATAACCTCATGATACATCACGAGTTCTTACAAAAGAAAGAGCAATCCCAGCTCAGGGCTTGTATAGGAAAGAAAATTATAAAGATCAGAGCAGGACTTAGTGAAATGGAGACTAAACAATGCAAAGAATCAATGAATCGAAGAGTTGTTTCTCTGAAAGAATAAATAAAACAGGCAATCTTAGTCAATCTTACAAAAATAAAAAAGAAAGAAAAGAAACCAATCCATACAATTAGAAATAAGAAAAGTAAAATCACAGAGGAAACTTCCCAAATCCAGAAAATTATTAGCCATTATGTCACGTATATATACCAAACAATCGGAGAAAGAAGAAATGGAAAAATTCCCAAACATGTGAGGTATTAAAACTGAACCAAAAAGACTTAAAAATCCTGAACAATCCAAACAAGAAATAAAATTAAAGCAGTAATAAAAATCACCAACAAAGAAAACCCAAGACCTGAAGAATTCACAGCCAATTTCTATAAAACTTCAGAGAAGTTCAAATACCAGTTCTAACCCACCCTGTAAACATTTTAATTAAACCATTGTTAGAAGCTACTTTACCCTGCTCCAAAAAGCCAAACAAGGATTTGACCAAAAAGAAGAACTACAAGCCAAGTTCTCTAGTGAACAGAGATGGAAATGTCCTTAACAAGATACTGGCAAACATAATTTGACAAATTACCAAAAAGATTACACACTAGATAAAGTAGGCTTCATCTACTTTATCATACTAAAGGATGCAAGGATGACTCAACATATGCAAATCAATAAGTGCAATTCATCCTATAAATAGGAACAAAGGCAAAAATCACTCTCATTTCAATAGATGCAGAAAAATCCTCTGATAGAATCCAACATCCATTCATGATAAAGCCTGGAAGAAAATAGGTATAGAAATTCTGTATCTCAACATGATAAAAGCCATGTATCACAAACCAATCTTAATATCATTATTAAACTGGGAGAAAAATGAAAAGAACAAGCTCAAGATGTTCATTATCATAACTTTTGTTCAACACAGTTCTCAAAACACAGAGAAATCAGGCAAGAGAAGGAAATAAAGGGGTTGTATATAGGAAAGGACGGAGTAAAAATAACACTATAACATGATTCTTTACCAACAAGACATAAAAACTCCACCAAAAGATAGGTGGAGCTGATAACTAAATTCAGCAGCATGGCAGAATACAAAATAAACACACAACAATTAATAACATTCACATATAATGAACTCACTGGAAAAAATAGTATTCACAGTAGCCTCAAAAAATTGAAAACCTAGGCATTAACCTAAATAAGGAAGTGAAAGGATTCTACAATGAAAATACATCACTGTGTAAAAGGAAATTGAGGAAAACATCAGAAAACAGACAGCTATGAGCTGGCCAGATAGCTCAGCAGACTAAAGCACCTGCTTAGACAAATGCAGAGACCACATTCGATACCCAAAGTGTCCTGCCGGCCCTGTCCCCCGGGGTGTACTGAGATAGCATGGTGGTGTGTGCCTGTAATCCCAGTGCTTGGGAGGCTGAAAAACATCACCATCACTATGAGTCCAATCTGTGTAGTGAGACCCTTTGGACCTTGTACTAAATACATAAGAAAATGGACAGCTATTTCCCAGTCCTCAACAGGTAGAACCAACATAATCAAAATGGCTTATACTTCTAAAACTTATATGAGATTTAATGTAATTCCAATGAAAATACCAACATTTCCACAGAACTGGAGAGAAGGATCCTAAATTGTATATGGAATCAGAATAGAGCCCCCCAGAAGCACTCCTGGACCACAAAAGCAAAGCATGTAGCAACACAATCCCTGATTTGAAGTTGTATTATAAAGCCAGTGATTAAAACAGCATGGTACTGGCACAGAAGTAGGCATGTGGATCAATGGAAAGGAATAGAAGTAGGCACAAAGAACCCCAGGTAATACAGCTATTTAATTTTGACAAACGATCCAAAAAGCATACACTAGAGAAAAGACAATCTGGGAAAATTTGGCATCCACAGGCAGAAGATTGAGTCCAGACCCACGCATTTCACAATATACTGAACCCAAATCAAAATGTATCAGTGAACTAAATGTTGAAATAGAAATAATCTGCTGGAAAACAAAATAGGTACAAGGACTTTTTTACTGGCATGGATATAACACCAACAATCAATAAATGGCATTATAACAAACTAAATATCTACTGCACAACAAAGTAAAAACAAACAAACAAAGAAAAAACTAGTGTGAATAGATAATCTTCAAAATGGGGGGAAAACCCTTTCCCCAGCTGTTCTTTAGACAGAGGACTTATATCATGAATATAAAAGAACTAAAAAAAGTAGATCCCAAATAAAGACCCAATGAAAGATGGGCAACAAAAATGAATAAAAACTTCTCAGAAGTGCAAAGGGCCTTTAAATACATGAAAAATGCTCATCATCTCTTGCCCTCAGAGAAATTCAAATTATAACCGCACTGAGATACTGTTTCACCTCAGAAAACATCACTATTACCCGAAAAGTCTGATGATAATAAATGCTGGTGATGATATGGGTTAACAAGAACTCACATTGTTGGTGAGAATGTAAATTTGTATAGTCGCTATGCAAATCAATGTGAAGATTCCTAAGGAAACTAAAAGTAGAAATTCCATTTGATCCAGCTGTTCCCTTTTTAGACATTTTTCCTAAACAGTTAAAATCATAGTATAGGAATACATGTATACTCGTGTATATAACAGCAGAATTTGTAATCTTTGGAAGCAGTATTATTAAATATTTCTTTGGTTTGTAAGAAAAGCCATGTGATGTTTGAGCTTGTATATCAGACTTATTTTACTTATTACATACATGTCAATCGCATTATATTTTTTGTATTATACATATATAATTTTATATATTTTTGGAAGTAATTTTGGAAGTATGATTTTATTTTTGATTGTATATATGTTTGTAAATTCTCAGGGGATTTCAGAAATATTCAGTATATGGAGAAAACCACTCTGTGGTATGTTCACAGTTGGTTTAAGTTAACTATTTCATAGTATGGGAAACTTACCATCTTTAACAGTAGATATTTGGGTAACTTCTACACTTTTATCCAACATGTAAACTGGCATCTTGAAAACTTTTACCCTGTAATTCTAATCTCAAATTCAGGAGAAAAATTTGTGATGGAGCAATGGATTCAGAGGCCATTGACACTTTTATTTAGAGCTTCCCTTCCAGACAAAGGGAGATGATTAGCTAACAAGAAGGTGTATGATGGGAAAGCAGAGGCAAATTAACAGCCTGAGGTTACTCCTTTGTTATAATGTTGTAAAATTGCTACTTGCAACAAATATGGAACCCAGATGTGCGGGAGATCCCACCTGTCCCAGTGGGATCACTGCTGCAAGACATTACTCCAGCAATCTAGATAAATAATGCAAATTTATTGTGGTTAGTTCTTTTAAGTAAATTAGTGCAGAATATACTTGTCAAAAATTCTGAAAATATAGCCCCTTTCTTTTAAGCTCCATACTGCTTTCAGAATTCCTCCATCTTTTCTCTCTGTAGAGTTCTTTTCTCATCCTGGGTTCTTTTCACTCTAATAGCATCCCTCTTTTCCCATCCATGCAACCATTTTTTTTTCTGTAAACATCGACTGCAAGTTCTTCTGTAAGCCATAATGGGCAACCTAAGCACAGTTGCACAAATTCCTCTCCTCTCTGGCTTCCTACAGAGGAAAGTATGAGGAGCCTCACCGTTTCTACCTTTGCTTAGATCTTTACATTTGATTTTTCAAAATTAATTTTATTATTTAAAATTCTTACATTAAATCTCTGATAAATTAATTTTTTAATCTATTTAGTACAGGGTCTACAGGTTCTCACTACGTAGATCAGACTTGTAGTGATTTTGCTGTTCTCAGCCTCCCAAGTGCTGGGATTACAGGCTTACCCCACCATGCCCAGTCTCAATTGTCATCTCAGCATGCCCTGGGGGCAGGGTGAGCACTGGGTGCCTAGAATGGAACTCCAGCTGCCGTGCTCTGCCTAAGAAGGTATTTTAGTCTGTTGTGCTATCTGGCTGGCCCTCTGATAAATCACTTTTTGATAATAGCAGATCATTAGTCTCTTTACACTTTTCCTTATACAAAAACATTAAAAGTATACATTCATGTTTTAAATTACAAAACTTTTGGACAAAGAGCTAATGATAGAGACCCTCCTATGGCTGCCCAAGACATTTTTCACTTGCACAGTACAGGAATATCTGAAGTGACTGCACAGACTGAGTTTCACAACCAGCATAGGCACAGTAGCCCAAAGCAAGATGATGTTCAGTTTCATGACCATTTGTTATTCAACAAGTTTAAAATCTATTAGAATTAATATGTGCATCCAGCAAATTTTCTAGAAAGACATCCTGGCAAAATCTTTACTAGAATTCAGATCAATTTTATGCCCCCGTGGTCTCTCCACATTAATAAAATGTTTTCTTTAAGGAAATAGGTCAGTCTTATCTTTCTCATTCTTAGCAAACCCACATTGGCTCTTAGAAATCAACACATTTTGCTCATTCTCCAAAGCTTCTCTAGTCAATTATTTATCCTACAATTTAGGGCAAGTATAGTTAAAATTGAATTCCTCTGTATAGTTCCCAGAATTTGTTGTTAAAAAATCATGAAACTGTTTATTTGCCTCCAGAATTCTGGCCTGGATTTCCTTCCTGAAACAATCTTGAAAATTACAAACAGCTTCACTTCACATTATATGGGATCCATATTACACCCACACACATGTTGGTACTCTCCCTGCTTTTTTCTTCCCTAGCAGTGCGGGAAGAAATCTTTAGCTCTTCTGTCATGTTCCTTTCCACTTATTAAGCTGAAGTGGCTCCCTTCCTTTTCCTCTGAATGACCCAAATCTGAGCCTGAAGACAGGCCTTCTCCATGTTTACCGGTGATGCATTGCTTTCAGATGTATTCCACTGTGTGGCCAGTGCTATCTGGTTTTAAAGCACTAAATATGAAATACAGAGACAAGGAATTCTGTGCCAAGCCCTGAGTTCTGATCTTTCCTGTGGTATTAAATGTTCTACTCTTACCCTGATGTGTTCAATGAACACTTTTTGTTGCTGCTCACCTAACAATTAGAGCCTCTTCAGTGGGGCATCATGACATATGACTATAATCCCAGAACTCAGGAAGGATGAAACAGGAGGATTTCAAGTTCAAGGCTGGCCTAGGCAATGTGGTAAGAACCTGACTTAAAACAGGTGTGTGTTTTGGGGGTTGAAAGGACCGAAGGTGCAGCTTGGTGTAAAGGTCATGGGTCCAAACCCCAGTACTTCAGTAAAATAAAATAAGAGAGTGTTTTTTACTCTTTTCCCATTAATTTCACAGGGCAGTTGAGAAAATCAACAAGAAAAAAAGTTTAGCTTTTATGTGTAGGTTTAAAAAAATTTGAACCTCAGAGTTCAAGGCTGGGGTGGTGCCCATTAGTTCTCCACCTTCCTCTGTCTTGCTTCTGATGTTACTTTCCAAATTATTTCCAACTTCATTTCATTATCACCCTTTTAACCAGAATGTCCTTAATTGCCGGTAGCTCATGCTCACGCAATGTCTTGTGTACTCTCAGCACTGTGATTATTAATTGGGAAAATAATCCAGTCTTATGAAGAAATCACTCATAATATGCTACCTCTCCAGACACCAAATACAAATCTCTGGACCACCATAGAAATTTTATTCCTGACAACTACCAGGAATGAAAAATCCATGCTCAGCAAATTCGAAGTCTTCTGTTGAAGAGAAAACTGGAGGAAAGTGAGTTCCAAATATATAGAGATGCTTGTCAAAATGTTTAAATATATATACTTTTAAAACATCTACTTAATTTTAAAATTTCATCTACTTCCATACCATACTTTACAATATTTAAAATGTCATTTCTAATATCATCTTTCAACAATGTTTAAGAATGTTTTTGCTCATTTCTTGAGATAAAGTTTCACTCTGTAGTTTGGCCTGGCCTTGAACTTACTGTGTAGCCCAGGTTGGACTCAGACTCAAAGTAGCCTTTTCCCTTCCATCTCTCTACTGCTACAGCTGTAATGCATGTCAACATGCACAGCTAGGAAATATATTTGTCAGTTTCAAAAGCAAATTCTTTTTTTAGTTTTCTTTCATACATCGTTTAAGTTTTCTAAAATCAAGTTTATAGGTTGCAAGCCTGTTCTTTCTCTTATGCACTATTTAAAAATATTTAAATCTTATAGTCCTTGGAAAAGGTACATTGTTTTCTAATCACTGTAAGCAATAACATTCTCTGTCATCTATCACTGCTGACTTATGCTTATCAACATGAGAGAGCATGACTCTTGGCATCAGAAACCATAGATCCTAGCTGCACAGTGACACGAGTCAGAAGTAAATGTCTTCTCAGTTTTCATGCATTCTAGCATGGTAATTTTCATTTCATTCTTTCCAATCTTCTCTATACAATAATAGGACTTTTCTGCCAATAGTGCAGGATAGATGAGTGGGTCATGTAAAATACTACCTATCAATTCAGTAGAAGATATTATAAAGCAGCAAGTCTTAGCCACCGTGTGTACTTACACAGATACCCTGCATCACTACCACCACCTGCCAACCACGCTTTGTAAGTTGACTAAATACTTAAGACAAAGGATCATTTACGGTACTACCTCATGTCCAATATGGATTCTGTTTATATGACTGTCTACAAGTTTTCATGCTAAAAATTACTCTGCACAGTTGCTTAATGGTCTTTTTATCTTCCCTTTAATCATTTCTGGGACTTCTCACCATTCCCCATTAAAGTTTCCATTTGTCTCTTTGATCATTCTCCCGATCCTTATTTGTATGCAGAGCTCTACGTCACGTATACTCTGTTTCTAAGCTGGCTGATAGCATCTGAGGCCAAATGTACCGAATAGCCAAATAAAACTGGAAAACTCATAGTCTTCCAGTTACATAAAACACATGAATTTGCATATTGTGGGGGCATGAAATAGATACAACTAGATAGGCATAGAGCAACAACATAGTGGCATATCTGTAGCTATGCTGCAGGCATTTTCAATAGAACTGTTCAGTTCTGATGTCTTTAGTCACAATGCTGTCTACAGGGTTCCCCTCTCCTGAGTGATTCCAATGAGTAACCAGTCATGAGGACACCAGACTAGAAACAATTATCTCATATGCAACTGTACATGCAATGTAGCACAATGAAAATTCTTTGTAATACAGATAGTCTGTTCTGGAGTGGCAAGTGTTAATGATGACTCTCTTAAAACCCCCACTGCTAGGAAGACATCATAGAGAAATCAATCTTACTGTATAAAGACAGAGATTTCAGTCTACATCACAAGGAATAGGGCCCGACTGGGAGGAATTCAGATACTCAGCAAGGAGGTATAATTAAAAGTTTAAAAAGCACAGACAGTACAATGAAATATTATACATCCCTAAAAGAATAAGCCAAGTCATGGAATTCACTCTGACATAAAAATAAAAGAAGATAAAACACATTTATTTTTAAATGAAAAGAGTTATGGGCTAGTTTGTACAAAGATATATTTTTGTAATGAAATTTCCCACCCCATAAAATAAACTGTACACTCCCAATAAATGGTTTGGAATTCATAGTAAAAATTCTAACCCAACAACATTAAACTCTTTATTGATTTCATTGAAGAGTGAGATGAGATGGGGGAAGGGCCATTTTTACTTTTCATTTTGTATTACTCTTTAATATTTAAGTGCTTACAAACAGAAGATGTGGTGTTTGTGACTTTTTTTTTAAAGAGAAGAAAAATGTTTGCCAGCCACACCCTCTCCCCTCACATCCATGCCTTCTATCCCAGATGCTAATCTAGCTGTACTGAAACAGAAAATGATGGAAGTTGTACTGGATGAATGTCTTTGCAGATCAAAACCATTCTGCATGTTTTCCACAAAGTACACCAGGGCCCAGTCCAATGTGTGGGAAAAGGGGCCTTCGCCTGTGTGCAGATCCAATTGTAGTTACCAAAGCCCCTCCCTTTGGTAACGATCTGACACCCACACACATCCTCAGGAAGGTCAAAAGGGAACAGCAAGAGTAAAACAAAACATGATTTTAGAAATATGAGCAGCTTTTTCACTTCCAAAATGCTTTTCTTCACATGAAAATCATGACATCATGCATGTTTCCATGAGTTCCTAATTGAATTCGTAAAATAAATGATGATATTATGCATAGAAAAAGTAGGAAATTGGAAGCATAACTTTTTAAAAAAAAAAAAGATAGGAAGCACCGTCCTGGGAATAACATTGGATTTTGCAGCACAAAATCATCATGTTTAAGTCTGTCTTTTTCATAATTTATACAAGGGACCTGTATCTATCTTGAACTGTTCTTCAGAAAAGAGCCATCATGGAATTTCCACATTTTTGGAAAATCAGCACCTTCTGAGATGATTAAAAAAATCACACTTCCATTAATCTCTGCCTCTCTGCGAAGTCTGATGAGAATAAATGAAAGGGTATACAATAAAACATTTTAAATTAATTTTATTGAAAAACAAACAGCAATGAGACAGTTTCAAAACCAATTAATAGGACAGTTTCGATAACTAGCACATTGCATATGGTTATCTTCTTAGTGGTTATTCATAGTACAAGGTGAAGACATGATATCCTGTCCAAACACTAATAGTATAAATCTTTCTTCTCAATGAATCAAGAGAAACCAGCTGTATATCTATCCTGTTTTGTACATGCAGATACAAAATGGTCCTTGTTTTGTATCCCCCTTTTTTGTCTAGTTTTGCTACAGATGGTATTCTATTGCTATCTAAATATTGTAAGTGCATGAATTCAACAAAATAATCCAATATAGTTCAGAAGTCCATAATAGCAGTGTGTTATCTGTAGGACTGGCAATGTCAGAAGTCCTTGACTTGAACCTTTCACAGCTCAGCATATTACAAGGCCTTACCCCTCATACCACATTTTTACACTCCTCTGCTGGATGGTCAAGACAAAGATAAAGCAAAGCCTATATAACAAGAAATGTAACGTTTGTATTTGATAGGGTCAGTCAACTTCCCTCAGGATTTATCCTGTAACCCTTTACCACAATTCGTAGATCCTTGTCAGTGTCTGCCATGTGGATGAGTCATGGCCATTGCTTAACCAGTTTGATCTCTGTTAAAGCTGAGGGAATGTTTTCTCTCCATGTGACTCTCTTTAGGTACATTCTGCATCATCAATCACGTTTCTCTGTGACCCCATAATCTCCTTGATCAGAAAATTTGGGACACAACTGGGTTATATGATGTTGCAGTATAGGTTCTTCTATGTCCCAAGTCTTCACTGACCTTGAAAGGCTAGGGACAAAATGTTGGCTGTCTTTGCAGCTCTTCTATTTCTCTAACTTTTGGTCTGGAAACTGAGGTTGTTAATCCTCCAGAAGAGAAGCTTATTATTACCCTACAACATATGCAGTTGGGTTAAACCTCAGTATTTGTGTAAATATCAAACATCTTAGGCTTAACATGAATCAGGTATTTTCCATCAAGTATTGATATGTTAAACTTTAAGTCCCTACAGAATATGAAGGAAAAAATGAAAAAAAATTTTTAAAATGTAAATAAACAATTACATATTTTTACACAGAAATTTAGAAATTGAATCATTTACAGCATTGTAGCAGGACAGTCCTATGACATTTCTCCTGTCTCTTTTTCCCATTTATTACCTTTAAAAAAAAACAAATATTGACTTGAGAGATAGTGTGGGAATAATTGGTATGTCTTGACAAAAAGTATGTATTTAGATGACCAGAATGACAGGCATTCCAAGAATGACTCTTCCATTACACATTGCTGTCCTCAGTCCAGTAGCTTGGGTCATAGGTATCAGCATGTACAATTAGTCAGCGTGACAATCCTACTAATTAACCGCTAGTTTCAAAACCTGATGATGTTTCTCAGGATCATTGACTTACCAATCTTGTGCATATAAATATGTGGATTCGGCTCTGTCATATTTCCCAGCTTTTCTCCTTGACCACTCCTCATTGTTCAATCCTCAAATTTGCGCTTTCCTTTTTTATTGTGTTATACCTTTCTATTTGTATTTCTTCTTTTGAGTTCTTATGCTAGGGAGACTATACAATATTTACACATGTGGGTCTGGTTTATTTCACGTATAAGTATATCTTCAAGTGGCATCCACTTAAATATGAAGGCTTCAAGTTTATCATTCTTTTTTTAAATTTATCATTCTTTATAGTTGCATAATACTCCATTGTATACAGATACCACATCTTTTTCAACCATTGCCCATGTGATGAGCAACTTGGTTGTTTTCAAGATTTGGCTATCACAAATTGTGCTGCTATAAACATAGATACATATATATCACTATGATATGATGTTTTCAGTTCCTCTGGGAAAATTCTCAGTAGGGGGACAGCTGGCTTGCATGGGATTTCTAGTCCTAGTTTTTTTAAGGCATCTCCACATTGATTTCCATAATGGTTGCACCAGTGTACATTCCCACTAGCAGTGGCGAAGGGTTCCCTTTTCCCCACATCCTCTCCAATGTTCGCTGTTGGTTGATTTCTTTGTTAGCCATTCTTTCTGGGGTGAGATGGTACCTGAGTGTTGCTTTAATTTTCATTTCACAGATGGCTAGTGATCTGGAGCATTTTTTCATATATTTATTCCCTTCTTTAATTTCCTCCTCTAAGAAGTGTGTGTTCATCTCAGATTCCCATTTCTGGATTGGGTGTTTAAATTTTGGGTCCCTAATATTTTTTATTTCTTTAATTATAGAGAGAAGACTTTTGTCTGAGTACTTATTAGTTAAGATCTTTTCAAAATTTGTGGGTTGTCTTTTTACTTTGTTAGCAATTTCTTTGGACGTGCAAAAACTTCTCAATAACAGGTGGTCCTAGTTGTTAATTCTTTCAATTATTTCCTGTGAGATTTGGTATTTGTTCATGAACTCTTTGCCTACCCCTATGTCTTCAAGAGTTCCTCCTACTTTCTCTTCTAGGAGACTTGGTGTTTCTGTTTTAATATTTAGATCTTTAATTCCATTTTGACTTTAGCTTAGTGCATGGTGATATGCCTGGATCAAGTTTCAGTTTTCAGTATGTAGGGAGCCAGTTTTTCCAGAACCATTTGTTAAAGAGGCTATCTTTCTTCCAGTGAGCATGTTTGGCCCATTTGTCAAAGATAAGGTGGCTGAGTGTGTTTGTACAGGGTGTTGCATCTTCTAATCTATGTCATTGATTCTCATGTTTATTTTGTTGCATACCATGCTGATTTTATTACAGTAGCTTTATAGTATAATTTCAGGTCAGGAATTGTGATGCTTCCTGCCTTGTCTTTGTAGGCCAGGATTATCTTTGCTATTCTAGGTCTTTTCTAGTTCCAAATAAATTTTAGGAATGATTTCTCTAGGTCTGGGAGGTATGTTGGTGGTAGTTTGATAAGGATTGCATTAAATCTTTACAACAATTTTTGGAGTATGGCCATCTTTACAATGTTGCTTCTTCCTATCCAGTAGCAGGGAATATCTTTCCATTTCCTGAAATCCTCTACAGTCTTTTTACAGAGTACTGTAATTTTCCTTGAAAAGATCTTTGACTTCTGTAGTTAGATGAATTCTAAGGTATTTCATTATCTGCGGTGCTATTGTAAAAGGCATTGTCTCTCTATTTTCCGTCTCAGTTTATTTGTTATCTGTGTAGATGAATGTTATTGACTTCTAGATTTAGACTTTGTATCCTGCTATGCTACTGAATTTGTGTATCAATTCTAGTAGCTTCTTGGTGGAGTTTTTGGGTTTCCAAGTAAAGTATCATGTCATCTGCAAATAGTGATAATTTAACTTCTTCTTTACTTATTCTTATTCCTTTTATTTCTCCCTCTTTTTAGTGGCTGTAGCTAATGATTCCAAAACTATATTGAACAGGAGGGGTGATAAAGGACATCCTCGTCTTGTACCAGATGTGAGAGTAAAAGATTTTGGGTTTTCCCCATTTAGAATTACATTAGTCATTAGGTTGCAATAGATGGCTTTTATCAAATTGAAGTACAAGCCTTCTATTTCAATTTTCTGTAAGACTCTGAACATGAATAAGTGTTAGACCTTGTCAAAAGCCTTTCTGCATCAATTGAGAGGATCATGTGATTTTTAGATTTCACTCTATTGATATAGTGTATTACATCTATAGATTTTCAAATATTGAAACATCCTTGCATCCCTGAGATGAATCCTACCTGGTCATGGTGTATGATCTTCTTGATGATTTGCTGTATTCTATTCGCTAGAATTTTATTGAGGATTTTTGCATCTATATTCACGAGGGAGATTGTCCTGTAGTTCTATTTCATAGTTGCATCTTTCCCTGGTTTTGGTATCAATATAATACTTGCCTCAAAGAATGATTTTGGGAGAACTGTTTCCTTTTCAATTTCATTGAAGAGTTTGAAGAGTGCATGCAATATATCTTCTGTAAATTTCTTGTAGAATTTAACTGTGAATCCATCAGGATCTGGACTTTTCTTTGTTAGCATGCTTTTTATTACTTTTCATATTTCATTGGCTGCTATTTGATTATTGAGAGTTGTTATATCTTCTTGATTCACTTTTGGTAATTTGTACCTTTTTAGGGCTCTGTCCATCTCATCTGTGTCTTCTCTTCTGTGAGTATAAATATTCTCAAAGTAGCTATTGATAATCTTCTGAATTTTCACTGGGTCTGTGGTGATTACACCCTTTTCATTCCTTATTGTTTACATTTGAGTTTTTTCTTTCCTCTTTTTGATGAGATTAGCTAGGGGTTTATTGATTTTATTTAGCCTTTCAAAGAACCAGCTTTTAATTCATTAATTCTTTGAACTGTTTCTTCTTCTCAATTGAATCACTTTCTACTATAATCTTTATGATTTCTTCCCATCTTTGGGCTGTGGGTTTGGTTTGTTCTTCCTTTTTTAGATGTTGGAGGTGCAACATTAGGGTGTTTATTTGTTCCTGTTGTGTTTTCCTAATGGGTCAGTTCACAGCTATGAATTTACATCTGAGAACTGCTTTCTTTGCATCCCATAAATTCTGATAAATTGTGGTTGAATTTTCATTGAATTGTAGATATTGTTGAATTTCTTGTTTAATTTCATCTGTGACCCACTGATTACTGAGTAAGGTGTTGTTTAATTTCCATGTATTTAGAGGATTTTTCTGGGTTTTGTCATTTATTTCCAGTTTCATTGCACTGTGGTCAGATAATATGCATGGGATAATTTCTGTTTTCTTGCATATACTAAAGCATGATTTGTGGTTATTTTCTGTTTTAGAAAATAATCCATGTGCAGCTGAAAAAAATGTGTACTCAACTGTGGTTGGGTGAAACACTCTGTATATGCCCACCAAGTCCATTTGTTCCAAGCTCTGGTTCAGTTCTGCTAGTTCTTTGCTAATTTTTGTCTGGTTGACCTGTATTTTTGAGATAAAAGGGGTGTTAAGTTCCCTTGTGAAGATTGTGGTCTTGGATGTTTGATTTTTCATGTCCAGTAAGATTTGTCTTATATAGCTGGGTGCTCTCATATTTGCTGCATATACATTTATAACTGTTACCTCTTCCTCTTGAATTTTTCCCCTAACCAATATATAGTGGCCTTCTTTGTGTCATTTGATCATTCTTGGTTTGAAGTTGAGACTGTCTGAAAACATGATTGCTACCCCTACTATTTTCTGAGGTGCTTGGGTGTGTACTATTTTTTTCCATTATTTGATTTTCAGCCTCTGAATTTTGTTTTGAGTTAAGTGTGTTTCTTGTATAGAGCATATTGTTGGATTTTGTTTCCTAATCCACTGTGACAGTTTATTTCTCTTAATTGGTGAATTGAGTTCATTTACATTGATGGTTATAATTAAGATATGACATGTTATTTACCTGCTGTTGTTTACTCCTTTTTGTCCTGTGCTTGTTTGCCCTATTTAGTGGGTTCCTTCTGTTCTCATTCTGATCATTTTGGTACTCTCTAGAATATCTTTCAGTAGTCTGTGTAGGGTTGGCTTTGTCATCATCTAATTTTTAGTTGTTCTTTGTCATGGAAGTATTTCTCTTCTTCATCAAACTTGGAATAGAGTTTTCCAGGGTATGTAGCCTGTGCTGGGATTTGTTTTCATAGAGGACTTGAAGTACTCTGCTCCATGCTCTCCTTGCCTTCATGGTTTGTGAACAGAAGTCAGCCATAATTCTGGTTGGTGTTCCTTTGAATGTGATCTGCTTCTTTTCTCTAGCAGCTTTCAGTATATTGTTCTGGTGCTGGATTTCCAAGATCTTGACTATTATACATGTGGGTGTGTTTTCAATTGAGTTGAAGTTATTTGCCATTCTGTATGCTTCAGTTACCTGAGTGCCAGATGGTTTCCTCATATTTGGATATTTTTCTGCTATTACTTCTGCCCATATTCTTTTTATGTCATTTGTATTGACATAAAAATCCTTTTCATCAATGTCTCTTAATCTTACATTGTCCATCTTTGCGTCGTCTTACACATGATGAATAATTTTTCCTGCATCCTAGTTGTTTTTAAGAGATCCTTTCTTACCTTTTCACTAGATGCACCAGTGTCTTCAGGATCTGAAGCTCTGTCTTTACTTCCACTCAAATGGTTTTATAGGCTTGTGACTGACATTTTAAGTTCCTCTATATCTCTTTGATTCTGTTTCATGCGATCTATTTCCTCCCTGTATTGCTCATTCAAGGAATCTGTCATTTTTCTAATCACCTCTATTTTTTTATCAATGTCCTCTTTAGAAGCAGTAAGTCTTTTACTGCAGAGTTTTTTTTTTTTCATATTGGGTTTCCTCCATATTTTTCTGTATTTGATTCTTTACTTCAGATGCTATAAATTCAGAGATTTTTTAATTTCAGAAATTAATTCTGCTCTGAGTTCCTCTATACCTTTTTGTTGTTGCTTACTTCTGATCCTATTGATTTATGCATTCTACCTGAGCTACTGTCCTCTGCACTTGTTGTGGGTGGGCATTGGGTTTCCTCCATATTTCTGTATTTGATTCTTTACTTCAGATGCTATGAATTCAGAGATTTCTTTTTTATTTCAGTAATTTATTCTACTCTGATTTCCTCTGTACATTTCTGCCATTGTTTCTTTTCTTCCAACGCTATTAATTCATACAGTTCAGCTGAGCTACTGTCCTCTGCACTTTTTCTTGGTGGGCCCAAGGCCTGAGATTTTGCTCCTTATCTTTATCATTTCATATAGCACTGACCTCTGACCTTTGATGAAGAGCTTTGGTGCAATTATAGCCTTAGCACTTCCTGAAACTTGGGTGCAGCTCTATTAAATTTGGGTTTATCCTATTATACCTGGCTTGAGTTTAAGCTGTTGTTTTCAGCTCCTTCATGCTGCAGTCCTTGGAAATGAACCTGTTGTGCTGCTCTGGCAGAAGAGTGAACCTCTAGTGCCCCTTTGTTGTGCCCTTGGCCCAGCTGGCACAGGGGAGTGCAGAAGCTCTCCCACACACTAGCCAGGCCTGGGCTTGGGCTGTATCTGGGGGTTCTGAGAGCACTGCAGGAGTTCTCACTCACTGGGTGGGCTTGGGGGCAGGGGTTGTGGAGTGGTGGAAGGGTTCCGAGGACATGGTAGAGGGTCTTTCTCACATGGTGTGCATAGTAGGCTGTGTGCTGGCTCTGGAGTGGAAGTGGAGGTGTTCAGAACATGGGAAAGTTCTCTCTCGCCCATCTAGCCTGGGCTTGTTCTGGTGTGTGCAGTAGAGAGCAGAAGCTCTCCCACACATTCATGGGGCCTAGGGTTGGGGAATCTGGAGCAGTCCCTAGAGTGCGGTGGATGTTCTCACTCAAGAGCAGGCTATGCTGGGGGTGGGGGCAGGGGAGGTTCAGTGAACACGGGGAAAGATCTCTCTTGCGCCGTGGGCCAATTAAATAATAGTGCTGATACAACATACTGAAACTTAAGGGATGCAAAGACAGCAGATCTAAGAGGGAAATTTATAGCGATGCACTCTCACATCAGGAAAACAGAATGAGCTCGAATAAACAACCTAATGTTGAGCCTCAAACTTCTAGAAACAAACAACAAATAAAACCCAAAGCTCATACAAGAGAGAAAATGATAAAGATATGAGCAGAAATTAGTGGAATAAAGATCAAGAAAACAGTACAAAAAATCAATGAGTTGAAAAGATAATCCTTTGAAAGAATTAATAAAACATACTGGGCATCACAGGCTGTGCCAGCCCCACCCTTGAGCAGACTCAGTTGGCCATCCAGATGGGGTGCGATGGTGCACACCTATAATCCTAGCAGTGGGGAGGCTGAAAACAGAAGGATCACTATGAGTCTCAGCTGTGTAGTGAGACCCTGTATCAAATACATAAATAATAAATAAATACATAAAATTAATAATTCATTATACAACCTCATTAAAGTGAAGAAACAAAAAACACAAATTGAAACAATTAAGAATGAAAAGGGGAAAATCACAATGGTTCACATACAAATTCAGGAGATCACCAATACTAGTATAAGAACCTATATTCTAATATGTCAGAAAACACAGAAGAAATGGACAGATTCTTAGACACAATCAGTTTCCCAAAAAGAAACCAACAAGATATAGAGATTCTAAATAACCTTATATTAGCCAGTGAAATTGACAACATACCAACATAGAAAAGCCCAGGGTCTGGCAGATTCACTGTTGAATTGTACAAGAAATTTAAAGAACTAATGACACTAATGCCAAAACTCTTTAAAGAAATTGAAAGAGAAGCTGTACTTCCAAAAATCATTCTGGAAGCAAGTATTACCCTGATTCCAAAACCATAGAAGAATGCAATGGAAAAAGGCAACCATAGGCCAATCTCCCTAAGGAACATAGATATAAAAATTCCTAGCAAACACTGGCCAACAGAATGCAACAAATCATCAAGAAGATTATACAACTTGATGAAGTAGGATTCATCTCAAGGATGCAGGGACAGTTCAGTATACTAATATCAATATATGTAATACACCACATTAACAAAGCCAAAGACAAGAATCACATGATCCGCTCAATAGTTGCAGCAAAACCTTTTGGCAAAGTCTAATACCCATTCATGATTTAAAAAAAATTTCTTACAACATTGCAATAGATGATCTCTACCTCAATTTGGGGAACGCCATCTACGAAGATTTGGGGAGATAATTCAATGGCAGAAGCATCTGCCTGGGTTGCACAAGGTCCAGACTTTGATCCCTGGTACAAAAGAAAAAAAGAAAAAGAAAAAAAAAGAAGAAGCCATCTATGAGAAACCAATGGTTAATAACATATTGAACTGTCAGCAACTGAAGATTTTTACTGTAAAATCAGGAAGACAAGGGTGTTCACTATCACCATTCCTATTCAATAGAGTTTTGAAATCACCCAGAGTAATTAAACAAAACTGAGCAGAGTGGTGCCTGCCCCAGTAATCCCAGTGCCAGGGAGGCTGACGCAGGAGGATCACTACAAATCCAAGCTCTGTAGTGAGACCCTGTACCAAATATATAAATAAATAAATAAATAGAATTTTTTTTAAATAGTAAGAAAAAGAAAAAATAAAACAGAATTTCACTAAACAAAGTAATAGGAATTCAACAATGGTTGTTATATTGTATATTGTTTTCTTTAAATTAGATGTTCAAATTATCACATATAAGTATGCAAAATTGGTCAAAAAAGTTATAAAAGATTAAAATGGAGAGAAAAAATCTTAAGCATTAACTTCCCCCTTCAACAGACTAGCAGAAATTACCTGTACAATTATTGAAACTAATATATATATATATATATATATATATATATATATATATATATTTCCTTCCTTCCTTCTTTCTTTTCTCCTTTCCCTCATCCACTTACTGTCTCTTGGTTTTTATTGTTGCTGCCTGATGTTTCAAGCTCTAAGAGCTTCACTTAAGAAAAGAAATACAGATAGAAATGAAGAAGTTAAATTATCAGTATTTGCAGATGACATGATACTCAATATAGAAGACCCCCAAAAAACCCACCAAAAACTTTTAGACTTTATTTTATTTGTGCTGAGCATTTAACTTGCGACCTCACACTTGCCAGGTGGCCACTCTGCTGCTGAGCTATGCTCTTGGGTACAAAACTTGTAGCCTTAATATACAAATTCAGTAGTGCAGCAGGATATGAAGTGGACATTCAAAAATCAATAGCATTTTGTACACATGCAACAAATTCACAGAGGGAGAAGTTCGGGAAAACATACCCTCACAATAGCTTCTAAAAATAAGAAATATTTAAAGGTTAATGGAACAGAGGATGTAAAGATCTGCACAGTGAAAATTATAGTACTCTGAAAGAAAAAAATAGATTGAAGAGATCAGAAACTTGAAAGATAGCCCTTGCTCATGGATAGGAAAGACCTATCTGAGTGAAAAGGGCCATCTTCCCAAACAGAATTAATGCAATCCCAATCAAAAATAAAATTAGCAAACCTCAAAGACCCACAGAAAACACTCCTAAAATGCATTTGGAACCAGGAGAGACATAGAATAAAAAAGCATCAAAATCCCTTACCTGAAATTATACTACAAAACTATTGTGATAAAAATTAGTGTGTACTAGCTAAGACAAAACAAAATAAAATGAAAATCTACCATGGCCAAGGATCAGTGGAACAGAATAAAAGATACAAATACAACCCCAAACATACCCAATTACCTTATCTTTGACAAAGGGGCTAAACATGCTCACTGGAAGGAGATGCCCTCTTTAATAAATGGTGCTGGAAAAACTGGCTTTCCATGTGCCAAACACTAAAATTAGATCCATGTAGATCACCATTCATAAAACTACAGTCAAAATGGATCAAAGATTTAGATATTAAAAGTGAAATCTATTGGAGGAGAAAGTAGGTAGAAACCTTAAAGATATTGGGGTAGGTAGCGAGTTCATGAAGAAAAACCAAAGTAGAGAGTTCATGAACAAAACCAAACTGCATGGAAAATACTTCAAAGAATCAACAACTTGGATCTTATGTTTTCAAAAAGTGTCTACATATTGTAAGCAATCACCAATAGAGTAAAAAGAAAACCCACTTATTGTGAACCAAGTTTACTAACCCTCAAAGACTTTTCTCTAGAATATATAAAGAAGCAATATATATCTATAGATAGATATAGATATATCCCAAAATTCAAAGAGCCAATCCAAAAATGGGCATCTGAGATGCACACAGTTCTCAAATGAACAAATACAAAAGACAAATAAATACATGAAAAAATCCTCAATAGCACTGTTTGAGAGATACCAATTTAAAGAACACTGAGATTCCATTCCACACCAGAAAGAATGTCTATTATCAAGAATTCAACTGATGGGGCTGGGGAAGTGACTCAGTGGAATAAGCACTTCCCTGGCAAGCACAAAGGCCTGAGTTCAATCCCAGGTTCTGCCAAACAAACAAAAGAATTCAACCTATAACAAGCTTTGGAAGGACTGTGGGGGACAAAGGAACTTTTCTCCACTGTTTGGGGGAATGTAGACCTGTACAACCACTGTGGAAATCAATGTGGAGTTCCTTTAAAAATCCAGAAGGCTGGATTGAGGTCCCGTTCAATCTACCTACTCGTGTTCTGGTAGAACTAAAAATTTCATAGCACAGTGATATATGTATCCCCATTTTTACAGCAAAATAATTTGTAGTAGCTAAATCTTAGAAACAATTTAAATACCCATCAGCCGAAGAATAGATAAAAAAAGATGTGGTCTTCTAATATAATGGAGCACTACTTAGTCATAAGGAAGAATAAACTTGAGGCTTTTACAAGTAAAGAGATGCATCTTGAGACCATATTCATAAGTGAAATAAATCAGACCCACATGTGGGAACACTGTATTATGTCACTGGTGTGAGAAGCTGATGAGTAACTAAGGTGCTGAATGTGCAATAGATCTTGTGAATTGGGAGCAACTGTTCAAAAGAAAAGACAAGCTGTATTGAAAGAAAGGGCAAAGAAAGGAAGGGAAAAAGAACAAAATGTATCTATGCACAAGATAATTCAGATAGTTACACAGCTACTTTTCTTTAATTCATTAAAAAGAAAGGTTTGTGTTAGCATTATTTGGGCAAGATACCATACATGTACTCTGAATAACTATTATGAAGACAACAATATGCATTGTAATTCTCCTACTAGCCTGTTTTGAAACTCAATTTTTACTTTTTCTCCTTATTTTTTATATTTATTTATTTATTTTTTTGCCTGAACTGAGGATTGAACTCAGGCTCTTACACTTGTCAGGGAAGCACTTACTCTACTGAGCCATTTCCCTGGACCTTAACTTTTTCTCTTTAAATTAAAAAAATTAAAATAATAAATGTAGTCATTAGTTACTTTATTACAAGCAATAAAGCTGACAAATTCTCTCCCCTGAAAGGCTAATGTCTAATATGGCTTATGAATACTGTGGTAGTGTTGTGATTGTTATTCTTAAGGAATTATCATAAGGGAGTTGTCAATCCAGCCTTCTAGAGAACTCTAGTGAGCTCCACTTTAGGAAGGGTTCTGGTAGGAACCTGTCTAGGGTCACCTGATGCCATTACAGCAATTAGTACATTGAGCAATGTTTAATGAGCACTTATTATGTTCCCAAGGTGAGAATGTGCTCTGTTCTGTAATATTCTCCAAGAAAACATATACACGTGATTTTGTCCACATGGAATTAAACTATCATACAACTGGATCCCTGGGTGGCGGGAGATAAGGAAGTAACCCTAACATTGTAACATTTGTCAGTTTTGATAACTGATGTGAAAATTCCTTTACCTTTGATTTTTTTAACTGATAAGAGACAGTCATTGCACAAGATAAGAAATTAAAATATTTCAACTGACTTCCTGTTTAGCCTACAAAATGGTAATGTTTGTTAGATTCTATTGAACATTCACAGAATATTTTTGAATGTGCTGCTGGGAATTGATCACAGGGTCTGTCAACCACCAAATTATATCCTAAGTTCTTAATTTTTTTTTAATGTTAAGACATGGTTTGTTAAGCTACTAGGTGGGACTCAAATCTGTGATCCTCCTGCCTCAGCCTCCTTGTTACAGTTGTGCACATCTGTGCCTAGTTCAGAGAACACTTGATTTTAGCCTGAACCCTTCTGGGGGAGGTCCCCAAATATCCATAGGGTAATTGCCCTGCTGATTACAGACTTGCTCCTTCCTCTGCAATCAGAAGTGTCCAACTGGTGCAAAGAGTTCTCCAGGATGCTGAAATAATAACCTTGTGAAATGAAGTTTTGAGGCTCACATAAAATAAAATAAAAATATTCACATGACTCAACCCAATGGCATGATTTCTAAATCAACAAAAATAGAAAAAAGAAAGGGAAAACACCACGTGGTTAAGAAATAACTAATGTCCGAGAAGGCAAGAAAAAAAAAAGGTCAAAAGAGAGAGGAACTCTATTCATGAGGTTCTTTGTGCTGCAAACAGCTTTAATTGCATAAAACAAAGGCTACCTCCAAAAACAAGCTCTGCGTGGGTTGCAAGGGCCAGAAAGGTCTTTCCCTAGTAGAAAGTTATCTGCTACTTTGCAGAGCATTCCAAAGAAAAGTACCCACTTTGTTCATCTTTACTTAACATAAAGTACATTTAACAAGTACTTGTGGAGATTTTAAATATTTAAGAGAGAACCCTAGACGGGTGTACAATGTGTGCCCCGCCCTCTGGCAGCGTGCATTCTGGTGTGGACAGATCTTAGCTGCACTTCCTGAAGCACAGATTGAGAGCATAATAAGGTATATTCAGACTTATGATGGGCAAATGACAGGTTCGGGGAGCCACGTGAACTCCAGCCTCCCAGGGGGTCACTAAGCCATCCACTCGGTTCTGTCTATATTTTCTTCGAATCTCTTTATTATATCGTCCACTGCAGTCACACTGGAGTCTTTCAGTTCTCTGGAAAGCATATTCATTCCCCTCTAAGGCTTCATCAACTCTTTTACTCTTTTTGGAACAGGCCCCGTTGCCTATCAGTCCTCCTTCCCTTGTGCCCTGTATATGGCTAAACTGAACTTAAAGATTAGATCTCAGTCTAAAACCTGTCAATTTGGGGGGGGAGTGCTGTCATTGTTGTATCAAGTCTTAAGGTAATTTTCCCTTCACTTGCCTGTCATTATTTTTTATAAGCCCTGTGAGAGCTCATTTATACCACACAGAGTAATAACGTATATTGTATTATTCGATATTAATGACAGTCTAGTGAGGCAGTCCTTTCATTATTGCTATTTTGTAGGAAAAGGCATTACGGGTCAAAGAGGTGACATTTTTAGGGCACTGGTCAAAATTTTTTTGTTGTAGAAAACAGAACTAGTTCTAGCCAGTTCCAGCCAGAGATATTGATGAATACATACTTTGTGGTTTATAACAGCTCCCAGAACTGTCTAGGGGTGCTACACAGCCAATGTACTGAGAAGAGTGGCCCGCTACAGTGCTGTTTCTGTTATTCGCACCCATCATAATAGAAAGGACTCTACACCTGTCTCAGGACACCAGAACCCTCCTTCACAATGAAGACCTTCGCTTGCTACCCGTAGCCATCACCTCAAAAGATTGATGGCTGCCTTGAAGTCTTAGATAGCTACTGTAGCTGCAAAAGATTCCACAAGTACAGTTTTAGCTTTCAGCCTCTGTAACAAAAATGCCTCACTGCCTGAGCATTGGCACAGACTCTGGGTGCACTGTTATAGAGAAAGAGCTATTTGCTCTATCCAGACCATGGACAAGCCAGGATTTAATATCAATTTCAAAGACCAAGAACTAAATTGCTGCCTTATCCTCACACTGTAAGTTGCCAAGTGCGAGCCAGTTTACCTTCTCTTAAGGCCTACAATTCTTGAAACAGGTGATTCTTCCAGGTTTATTGTCAGAAAAAAACACATGCTTTCAACCTTACGACTCCTAACGGCCTTCTTTTTACTACTCTAGGAATGAACACAAAATTTCTATGTAACAAATAATATAATTCAAAGAGCTAAAAAGTATCACGCTGAGGTTTGTTAGACAGAAGTTATTTAACAAAGACAAAGGACACGATCTAGAAAAACAGAATGAAAATGAGCAAAGGCAAATTAGAGTGGCTATCACTCATTGGTTAGACACTTGGGCATATATCTAATTTTCTCAGGAAGTCATCAAGGGAAAATAATGTTACCCCATTTAATGGACAGGGGAACCCTTGCTTTTAAGGCAAAGTCAGCTGAGCCAGGGAAGACCAGGACTCTCTCTGCACTCAGGCTGGGCTTTCATAGCCCAGTGATGGCTAAATAATAGCAGGTGCTAGAGTTAGCTCCCAAGGACTCAAATCCCGATTGGCTGTATGACTTGGGGTAATTTATCTAAACAAGGTTCTCAATTGCCTGCTTTATAAAAGGGAGTAGGACTATCTCTCTGCCGGGCTGATTGAGAAATCAAACGAGATTATAAATTTTAAGTGAAGTCCGTGGCCCACAATTAGCGCTAAACAGGACATCAGCTGTTGATTTTGCGGTTGTCACCGCAGCATCATTATTACTAACGCCGTTGCTTCATGCTGCCACCTCACCAAAGCAGTTTCCTAAGAAGACAAGATGTATGTTAAATAAAAATGCTAGAGATGTCCTTGCCCAGCACATTCGTGGGGCCACAAGCTCCCTGCTCTTGCTAGAGTGAGAACTCCTGTGAGAGAGTTGTGGGCGTGAGACTGCAGGTGGATGCAGAGCTTGCCTCTCACCGAAAGCTTTGAATTCCCTGGGCGACAGGCTCAGCTGGGCCCTGGCAGAGACCTGCCTTGGGGGTGGCAGTCACAGAACTGTTCCCAGCTGCTGTGTTTCCCTTCCTCGCCCCAGCACAAAAGGGAGAATGAGTGACACCTCAAACAACTTTGGAGAGTCTAACAACAATTTTCAACTTCAAACGGGCCACACATAAAAGTTGAAGACTTTTGCTACAAACCCAACCACTGGGAAATCACTGCCTGGCTGACATTAACTCCCCAGTCACCGTGAAGCCTTCACTGAAAATGTAACTTTTTTTTTTTTATTCCAAGTCCTTTAACATTTCAATCTAGGGCATGGGCAGCATGGAGCAAATCCAGGTCAGAGCTTCCTTTAATTCCCAAACTGAGTGTCAGTGTTAACTCTGCAATGAATTAAGGCTCAGAGGTGAGGGTCAGGGGTGAAATTACTTAGAATCTATTAGAATTTTTCACAGATTATCAATATATAATTTGGAGTACTAGTACTATTATTGGCACTTTTTTAAAGAAAAAAAATTAAAAGTAACAATAAAGCAGAGTTTCAAAGTGGGCTAGTAGGAGAATAATAATACACTGTGTATTGTTCTACTCATAATAGTTGTACAGAGTACAAGGTATAGGCATGAAATATCCAATGATATCAGCACAAGCCTTTCTTTTCAATGAACTAAGACTTATTAGCTGTAGAACTATCTCAACTATCTTGTGTACTTGTTTTCCTTTTTAAATTTTTATCCTGTTACACGCACTTGGCATCCTGGAGTCTCTAGAGCTGGCGTATGTTTTACCGTCTTTCATGTCGTTCGCTTTGTGCTGACTGGACAAGTTCCGTCTCAGGGTGACAAAGGCAAGAGTAACAGGAAGCTCTGAGGCGAGGTGGGCCATGTGGTAGGAGAAGGTGTTGGCTGCAGCATTGGTGCCAGGCAGCGTCAAAGCTTGGCACAGCCTCCAGGTCACGAGGTGTATGGACTGAGAAGGGGAACTCAGTGCGCTGCAGTTATTGCACTGGTACGGGAGCCTGGGGACGAAAGGAAAGGCAAAGCCTTGAGGTTTGAAAAGTTTCCGGGGAAACCGATCAGCTACTTAGGTAATTATATGGCAGTGAAGAACAGCTGAGGTGCGGTTAAACAAGGATTAAGCTAGAAATATTCTTGGTGTGTTGGCAGAGACAAGTGGCATGTTAATATTCATGTTTTAGTGTTGGGGGTGAATAGAGCACAGACCCCTTATTTTAACAATTTTATACAAAGTAGAAAGATACAAAGGAATAGTAGATTTATGTTCTGATTCCACGACTCAGAGGTGAAAAGCCAATGTAACACTCTTCTAGGTATCTCTGAATGGCCACTATCTTTGCAGAGCTCTAAGAATGGGTATAACCACAGGTTCAGGCACACATATATGCAAATATCTTACATATGCTGATTCGTAAACTTGTTTATTTCGTAATATGAATTGGAAAAATTTCAGTGTCTATGAGACTAGGACTATTACATGATTTTAAAAACTGAAGGCTCTTTTACTATGTAAATGAACATCTTTTATTCCAATACCAGAGATCCAACCCACAGCCTCATTCTAAACAAGCACTCTGCCACAGATTTATATCTTTATCCATCAACCACTTCACTCCTTTTGGTGACAATATCGGTGGCTTACGATCCTTTGGCATTATCCACAGTGGTGTGGTGTTCAGCCCCCTGTGGGCATCTTGTATAATGAAGTGAATATTCCTTTAGGATATTTCTCTGGATCTTATGCAGATGGTTTGATATAAGTTGCTAAACTGCCTGAGGGGCTACTTTTCAAGTCAGAGGTTCAAGTTATCTGGTTGTGGAGGAGGAGTCCTCCCTGCCTTAAACTCCTTGTTACTCTACAGATTTAGGGAAGGGGGTATAGAGGAAAGAAAACACGTGAGAAAATGTTCTTTTTAAACATTATCTGTATCAATTTCATATTACTCTTCAGACATTGAAGTCATCCTACCTTCTAGACATATGAGGACCAAGCACCTTTCTCAAGAAAAGACCTTAAATCTTTAAATTTGAGAATTCAAGACAGTAACATTTCTTTATGCTACTACTCCTATTAATCAAAGCTTTGCAGACCCAGCATTAAAGATCAGGACAGGGCTAGTCCAGCCTCCATCAATGTTAGCACCTGTTTAAGGCTCCCAGACTGGACTTTCTTCCCTGAACTGGGCTGGTTTATCTGAATTTAGGTCTATGAGATTAAAACAGGAAACATCAGCCAGAAATTATGAGGGGAAGCCAGCCAAGGTGTGTTTGCTAGAAATAAAACTGGTGGGCCCTTTGGGGCCGGGGGAATGGACTCAGGCATTTCCTCACCATCTGTTTCAACCTCCAGTGTGCCTTGATGAATGTTGCTCCCTTATAACTCATTAGTCACCTCATCCCCCTCGCCACCCTGGTCCTTGAAATATGGTTCTCTCATTTGAATAGTAATGACTAAGTGTGCTGGAACCTACTTAAAGACATTCTAAAAGCATTAACCAGGGAACGTGCAATTCAGCAGCATACCCATTGCCAAACTATAGTGAAAGCTGAAGTGATTAAAACAATTTAATGCATGAAATGTGAATTCAGGAAGGTAGATAGAAAAAGCATGCTTTTCCATCATGACATCAGCCCAGTGGTTGATATTTCAGAAGTGGGTGGAGGCCACTGCCAAGAGAAAGTGAAATAATTGAAGACCTAAGGGAAGATGCCTTGATCGTGAAGTTATTACTTCATTTGATGAAAAACCTTAAAAGTCAATGACAGACTATAAAGTCAGAAAGTCAATTGTTCCCCTATTCCTTGTATATAATTCCAGCATGTACATATAAACACTTCAGAGTGTCCTCTGGAAAGAAACAACGATAGTTTGGGATCTGGGTCATGCTTTCAAACAGCCTTATTATTCCTGTTATGAAACAGAGGCTCAGGTATGTGGCCTGAAACTTTTATCCATGCCCAAGTGGCGAAGGTGATTTATAACTGGCTGTTCATGTTCCCATAGCTGTTTGGTCCATTTTAGAGCCTCCAGTTAGGCTTAATGTTTATCAGGATAGAGACACATATAGGCATGTGCGTGTACATTGAGCCATCACTCAGAAAACTCATTTTCTAGACCAACACAGTGCCTTTCCCCTAGAACCAAGGTGTAGACCATCATTCCATCTTTCTTCCTTTCTCCCTTTTTCCTTTTCTTCTATTCTGTCCTCTTTCCTTCTTCCATCTCTCTTGTTTCTTCCTTCCCTTTGCTTTTCTCTACCTGCCTTTAATCTCTTATTCATTCCTTTGCTATTTTTCTCCTCCCCCCTCTTACTCCTCTTCCCCTCTTCCACAGCCTTTTTGGTTTATTTTGTAATATCCACAATCTAGGAAGTAGTTAATTCCACCCTCTTTTGTTTGAAAATGGTGTGGAAAATCTCAGGAGAAAAAGCGCTCTTTGTGCAATGACTGATCCAGATATTTCCTACCTCTTGTTAAGCCAGAAATAGCTTCTGCAAGTGGAGTAGATGAAGTATGAAAAAGAAATTCAAATTTGCTTCTGAAAAGCAAAATAAAAAAAATGACCATTAATAAATGCACAGATATGTTCAAGCTGCTTTGATAGTAGGCTTTGTACTCAAACAGGACTATAGTAGCACGAAGGAAACAAGTGCACAAGGGAAATCTGTACATTGTGTTCCTTTCAGAATGTAGAGTCCAGTCGGTCCATATCTTGAGAAACAGTGGTAGGGAATTCTCTGTTACTACCCCAGGCATTAATTTCTCTACTGTGTCACCACAGGGCCAGAAATTAACATCAGCTTTCCCTCAAAAGGGAGACCCAGAATGATTTAAATCAATTAGTATCCTCCCATCTTGATACCTTCGGGAGGTCAGGAATGGCTCCTGGACATGCATTTGGCCAGTCAGTGGAGAAAAGAGAATAAACTTTCCTCTTCCTCCTCCTCCTTCTCCTCCTCCTCCTCTTCCTCCTCTTCCTCCCCCTCCTCCTTCCACCCCTGTCTGTCATCTCTGTCTCGATCTGTCTGTCTCTCTATCTGTCTGTCTCTGTCTCTGCTCTGTCTCTCTGTCTGTCTGTCTCTGTCTCTGCTCTGTCTCTCTGTGCTCTGTCTCTCTGTCTCTCTCTCTTCACTGTTTCCTTCACCATCCTGAAGGATGTGAGTGAAAAATCAGTGATCCATCTTGTGGCAGGAAGGAAATCAGACTTACATGGAAAATGAAAACATAATGGAGAAAGGAAAATCAGATATTTAGTAACATTAGTAAGCTCCTAGGTCAAGCTCCACCTGTAGCTTCCTTACTTTGAACTGTTCCCTGTACCTAAAGGGAATAATTTAATGTTAAAGGGAATAACTAATGTAAAACTAAGCATATCAGTTCAGTGGGATTTTCTACCAGTCAGAGATGAAAAAACACTGATAATTTTGTAGGAAAATACATATAATTCTGTAGGAAAATCTTTGAGAAATAGAATGGCCTACTCACATAAATGCTCCACTTAATTAAATGTACTTTGTTTTATTTTTATGTATTTAGTACAGGTCTATAGGGCCTCACTACACAGATCAGACTCATAGTAATCCTCCTGTTTTTCAGCCTCCCAAGTGCTGGGATTACAAGTGAACGCCACCATGCCCGGTCTCAATCACCTCAGTGCACCCTGGAGGCAGGGCCAGCATGGCAAGTCGGGGATCAAACCCCAGATTATGCATCTCCCTAAGCAGGTGTTTTAATCCATTGGGCTATCTGGCTGGTCCTCTGTATTTAAACTATTTTTTAAATGAATTATTATAAAGAATATACTTAAGTTCCATAGGAATAGTACAAAATAAAAAGAATATGAATAACACCCCTGTGATCCTACATTTTTCTTCCTTGTTCTAGTAGTACTCTAACACCTTCACAAACTAATAATGTGAGTTGAACTGTTGTCTATAGGCTAAATATTTTTGAATGCTGTCCTTTTCTAAAAGTTGCTTTTTATGGTTTTTCAGATGCATTCCAGACTTACAGCATTTGCTTTGTATAAATAACACTATGCCAGTATTTATTAGCTGTTCCTTCCACATAAATTACTACTGGTAAATCCAGTAAACCATGAGAAAGCATACAACCAGACTTGTTGAAATCATTTTTAAAGTAAGAATAAGAGGACACTAAGTAATTCTTCTGATGGTGGAGTGGAGCGAGTCTCTGTAGGTCACTGGTTCCTAGCCCTGATGTTGAAACTCTGGGCTCCCATATAGAAAACTTGCAACTTTACACAAAGAAAATGGAGACAAATAGTGTTACAGAGTCTAGTATTTATAAATCCTGTCTCAAGAAATTGCTATTTCATTTGTTTTATACAATAGGGTTCTGAGAAAGATTCAATTTGTGAAAAAAAAGAAAAAATGATTTAATTCTTCAAGAACAAAAATTATCTTTTGTGAAATTGTTTTTTTTTTAAATAAAATATGAGAGATGAAAAGTTTTGCTCTACATAAATTTATATGGCAGGAAACTGCTGTACTTGCTCTTTTCAGATAAGATATTTTCTACTCAGGCAAACTCACGGGTGTGGAAAGTTACCCAAACCGTTCCAGCAAATGCAAGAGATAGGAGGACCAGGGCCGCCTTGTGAATGGCCAGTGGCTTAATTTAGTTGTACAGATGTTGTTTATTCAAATTTCACCTAAAAAATTCATCTTCACAAGACAGGCAGCCTAGTATGTTCCATTAAGTCTAATTTTATCAGCTGTAAGATGGGCACGTCAATTCACACACAACCTGCCTAACAATAGGCATACATTCTGAGAAACATCTCATTAGGTCATTGTGTGAACATTGGAGTGTTGTTTCATGAACCTAGATGGTGTGGCCTTCTACCTTCATAATCTGTAGGGTATGTATCACTGTGTAAGTGGCTGATGTTGACCAAAGTGCCCTCATGTGGCACATGACAGTGTATACAACCCCCATGAACCAATTTTACACAACACAATTTTGGAAATCTTTGGCCCATTTCCCGCTATAAGTCTTGGTTTCTCCCCAAGAATTTCTTCTCCAATACTCAATACCTGTTATTGCCTTAGTATTCACACACCTGGGGCCCAAAGATGTAGGGATGTTATGCTGCAGCAGCAACTCACAATGGATGATGTCCTCAGTACAGATGATTCTGCATCATGTTTTTAAGGCTCTTCACCAAAGTTCTTGGGAGAAATATAGATACCGATAGCCCAGGGCATTCTGTACTACTATGTTGTGTTGACTCCCCCCCCCCCATGTTCCTCTACCTAATCTTGGCCTTATGAATCCTTTCCTCAATATGTTGTCTACATGCAAAATATTGACTCAAAGCAACCAATATGAATTGTGAGATATACCCCAATCTCAGCAATGTTCAGCTATGAAAATGTTTTCATGTTTAAATCATGAAAGTTGACAATTTACGAGAGTGAAAAAGCAAATTTATTAAGTAAACAAACTGATATCAAAGGCATACACTGTCTTAGTTCATTTTTGGTGCTGTAGAGAAAGCCCAGAGATTGAATAATTTATAAAGAACAGAAATTTCTCATAGTTTTTGAGGCTGAAAGTCTAAGATCAAGGCATGTTGGTGTCTGACGAGCACCCGGACTGCTTCCGGGATGGTGTGTCCTGCTGAATCTTCACACAGCAAAAAGTGAATGGTACCGGGGCCTAGCTGGTTCTCGGCTGCCCTGCATAGACATTAATCCCATACCTGAAGACTCCAACATCCTTGTACCTTTCTTCCTGTCTTTCTCTTTCCATCTAGGACATAGTCCTTCAGTGAATCATTTCCTCTATTTCTTAGAATGTCTCCTTGTTTGCAAAGCATTGTCTCATATTTTGCCTAAAAAGTTCTCCATTTTCTACTTTTTATTCAACAATATTCTTCCAGGTTTAGAAGCATTATTTCCTTTGCTATCTTTAATGATTATCATTCTGTTGTCTTCTGGGCCACACACATTTCTAGTGAAAGGTTAGTTGTTATCTAATTGTTTTGGCTTTGCTGGTTATGTGTTTTTTGTTGTTGTTTTTCTTCTTCTTATTCTTTTAAAGGCTCTTTTCCTTTTCCTTCTCACAGCTTGAATAAAATGTTCCTGTGTAGTTTGCTTTGTTATTGATCTTGCTTCAGGCACACATTGGGAATCAGTGGGTTATGGTTTTTATAATTCTGAAAAACTTTTGACTTAGCATTATGTTTTGCCTCATTGCTTTTTTTCCTTGAGAAAAATTATATATATATATATATATATATATATATATATATATATATATATATTTCACTTATTCTTTTCTGTATGGATCTTAGGCTTTATTTCATTCTATTTTTTCTCTTTGTGTTTCAACTTTACTATTATTCATTGACTTCTTTGAGTTTACTAATGATGATTTCTGCTGTCTCATGAGTCCTGGTTAATAATTATATTTTAAGTTCTAGGATATCCATTTTACTTATTTTAGTACATTATAATTATTCAGTAAAATTCTAAAATTGTTCAGCTTTCTATCTATACTGTCCATTTCTCCTTAACATATTAACCATATTTATTTTTAACCCTTCGTAATCTATTTTATTGGATTGTTTAGACTGTCACACATGGTCCCCTACTTCTTTAATGCTTAATAATTTTGTGCAGGTCTTTATGATGAAAAACTATAGAGTCTTCACATGATATAGTCTGTCACCAGGGGCTCCTTTTTCTGATAGATACAATGAGAAGCTAGTCACCATAATACCATTACGGATTCCTTGGGGATAGGGTTGGGTTGAAGTTTTAGTAAGACTTATTCCCTCTTTGATTCCTTCAACCATGGCCTTTTCAGGCATTTGACTGGAAGTGTGGAGGTATCAATTTCCTCAACATAGAAGGGCTACCCTTTCCAGATTTCATTTAGTTTCTTAGTTCTATCCATTATACAAATTGACTATGTGGCTAATGTCACCAATGAGAGAATGAGGGCCTGCAAGACAACTCAGTGGACTGAGTGCCTGCTTTGGCAAGCTCAGGAACCAGGATTTGATCCCCAGTCCCACAAGCCTACTGTGCCCCTGGGGCACACTGAGCCAGCAACCAAGTCCAGGCATGGTAGCTCATGCCTGTAATCCCAGTGCTGGGAAGGCTGAAAACAGGAGGATCACTACAAATCTGAGCTGTGTGGTAAGACTCTGTACCAAATACATAAAAAATGAAAAAAAAAATAAAATAAAAGAATGGTTTTATTATTTTTCTAACCTCCTTCTGATGGGAGTACTTTGTCTCTCCCATGCACACTCCCCCAAACCCTAAGGTGAGAAACTCACTGTGAATAGTTTGGGGAAATCTTTGATTTAAAACTGAAATTCCCACATTCTTGGAACTCAAGCCCCAAATAAACTAATATCACTGTTCACACTCTAAGTCCTGGTAAAAATAAGGTGGCTGAGTGTGTTTGGAATCATTTCTGCATCTTCTAATCTGTTTCTTTGATCCTCAGGTCTTTTTTTTTTTAAGTACCATGCTGTTTTCAATCATAGAAGCTCTGTAGTCTAATTTCAAGTCAAAGATTGTGATGTCCCCTGCCTGGCCTTTCTGGTCTAGAATGGTTTTCACTATTCTAAACTATTCTAAGTGTCTTCTAATTCCAAATTACTTTCAGGAAGGCTTTTTTCTAGTTCTGTGAAGTATCCTAATGCTATTTTGATTGCAATTACACTAAATCTATGTAGTGGTTTTGAGATTACGGCCATTTTCACTATGTTATTTTTTCCATTTGCTGATATCCTCTTCAACCTCCTTTTTCAAAGTACTATAGTTATCAATATAGAGAGCTTTTACTTTCTTAGTTAGATCCATTCCCATGTATTCATTTTTTGGGACATGGGAGTAACATGTCTATTCAAAACATCATTCGATTAGTATATGAATAAGGACCTGGTGGCTGAGGAACAGGACAAATTTCTAAATTGAAAGCATGATGTATACTTCATTTTTATACG